>JAHDVE020007667.1:0-228481 GCA_022606495.2 Halesus radiatus
TAGTGTATTTTCATATACTATAACGTAACTTAACACTAAATAAACATGATTACATTTTCATTGTGTTCCGGAATTGCGTAAAATGGGAGATTTTTAAAACAGTCACGTTAGTGGCTCTTCACATACCCTCATAAAGATGTTCTGTACCAAAATTGCCTTGTCATAGATCCAAACTACCTACTGTATTGCATGGTCGAAAAAACCGTAAGGCATTTAATGTCGTTTATTTATTAATTATTATATTGTCTTTAATGGACTTCCATCAGCAGTTTATTTAAAACAAAACTTCCAACCATTAAATTCGTAAATTAAATTAATATTTTACCAAATCCACTACAATCACATTGTGAACAAAAACGTTTATAGCTGAGCATAATCGTATTTTAAACCACCGCCACTATCAATTCTAAAAATAACGGTCTAATCGATACCGGACTATAATTTGATTTAATCGTTATCATATTTAATCACGAAATATCAACTGTTCACCAAGGTAAAGGATGAATGCTCTAAGCACTCTAAGGCGTTGAACTATTGCGACACAGATTCACCGTGAATTACCAATAGACATACTCTTTTTAAAAATTGTTCTGATTTCTTTCAACCTCGCAAATAAAAAATACATATTCGCGCTGTCATATCAGTAAACCACACTCACACATTAATAATATTGTATTACACCAGATATAAAAGATACCTTTATGTACTTATAAAATGACGTCATGAAACAACAGTCACGGAGTAGCACAAAAACTTATAAAACAGTCATATCAGAAACCCACTTAAAACTTCAAAGATAATAATAGTGTACCACACAACTTATAGGATACATATATCATGGTCTCGTATAACTATATCACGAAACATCAGACCGATATTATGGAGCTACACATCAATTTATATAACGAAACATGTTAATGACACTCACGAACACAATCATATCTTTAAAGTTGATAATGTTGTCACCCAAATTATAAAATATATCATGGACCAACACAACTACATCATGAAACAACAGAGCGATATCACGAAACCACACAAGCAGCATCTCTTTAACAAACCTCACATACTCGTGTTGATTTATTTTTCGTAGATGGAACACCCCCCACACGGCTCCTCTATTGTGCTTGTTTTCGTAATTGTCATTCGGGCAGCGCATAGCGGCGGGCTTACAAATGGCGCCCGACCCGGCGGCCACATCTGGGAACAAATAAAGGCACGTCCACGGGCATCAACACCATTCGGGCATCCGTCGGAACGGCTCAATATTTTGTTTGCCTCAAGAACACTATCGGCGGTCGTTGGTATTCTGACCGCGGAGGAAAAAAATTGAGTCGTTCCCGGGATGGATCACGCCGCATAAATTTGCAACGAGCGCAAACGGCGCGACCGCTTCGTTATTCCGAAGAGGCCACCGAGGAATCCGGCCACAAACTTACAGACGAACGAGCTTTCTTGGATCGTACGTCATTATTATTATAAGAGGTGTTCAAAATGACAAGTTGTACAGAATGGACTTTTTCCCTTTTCCAGAAAAAGATTCCTTCCGATATCATACGTAATTCATTAATACGAGAAGTGTTTAAAAAAGAGATGTTGAACAGAATGGACTTTTCCCTTTATAACTTTCCGGTCATTATAAAATAACATTATATTTATTTTGAAAAGGTGAAAAAAATGATAAAGTGAAAAGAATGGACTTTTCCTTTTCGTATTTTCCGGATTCATGTTAATCCTCGATCACCGGCTACGAATCCGTAGGTTGCGGGTTCAAATTCTGGCGTGCGCAATTAAATTTTATTGATCAATTTTTGTTATTTCACAATTTATTCATTTAAAATAACATATAGTATATGCAATTGCGAAAATAACCTCTATCTATATTTGCTCTAAACTTGGGAAATAAATATTTAAGTACATCAATCGACTTCATGAAAGCATTTGACAGCATATGACAAAGGAAGCTAATCAAAAAATTAGAATTTTTTTAATTCAAGGAACAGTAAAAGAATGGTTCAAAAGTTATTCATAAATGACACCAACACTGTTGGGAGCAGCTGGGACTCTTGTGCGGTACTCACATAAAAAAGTCTTTATTATTCGAAGTGTTGTACAACATGAGAGGTTATAAAGAATGATTTTTTAACATTTCGTTTAATGTGGGTTTGTTCTTAAGTCATTTATTTGGAATTGTTCTACAAAATGATTACTTGATCATAATTAACTTTTACCTTCAGAATTTTACCAGGAACAAACGTAAAACATTGTTATTACAAATCTACAAGTTCACCGGTTAAACAGTCTGAAACTGTTTCGTTTACCTATGTAACTCTTAGTGAAGGGCGCATTTTGTGTACCCGGTATCGGGCAGATGTTCAAAGTTTCCCCAACAGCAAACAAATTTGTATAATGCAATATAACTCTACTAAACTTTCTTAAAAATTGGTATTCATATATATACGAGGTGTGTTCAAAAGAAAAGGTGAATTTTGAATTTTATTTTATTATGTTGGTACACATATGTTTATTATATGTTAGCATTATCGGCCATTTTGGATCAGTGGTTTGTTTTCGACAACTTTCCAGTTGTCACGTTTTTGGGTGTTCTTCGATTTTTTATTTAGGTTCGTTTTCTGAGGCATCAGCAGTCCGATTGAAGTGAAATTTTAGATTCGCTTTATTTTCTATGTCCTAATCAGCATTTCTTCGAAAAATCCAAAAAATCGATGTTTTTAAACATAACAAAAAAAAATCGATAATCTAATGTACACAGCCCGCGAAAATTCAAAATTCACCTTTCCTTTGGACACACCTCGTATATATTATATGTGTATTATTTTAGGTTCGGTCCACTACTCGCATAATCATTACTTATTGTAAATGAACATATTAACATAAAATTGTAGGTGGTCTTGTGAAATCAACCAATTCACCGAGTGGACTCTCCATTTTATCAAAATGTCTTCACTCTTAAACAATTAAAACGAGCATTTTTTAAAAACAGACTACCTATACAAAAAATACAAAAATGTAATCCTTTATTTTTCATAAGAATATATGCATAAGTAGGCGGTTTTTTATTATTCAATAAGGCAATACAGTGTGACCGCCCCCAGGTTCCCACAAAAGCTTTCAAAACCGATTGCTGGAATAAAAAAAAGTTTTTTTTTTCATTGAAATAGTATTTGGAAAACGTAATTCTATAAGAAAATAATCATTAGGTATGAAACATTATATTAAAATAAAATGCTTTTCCAAAGAGCGCCGAAGCAGGTGGGCTGCTTGCTGAATTATTATTATTATTCAGGTACCTACTTAACCTTGTATTTTTTGGCACGTGCTTAAGGATTGAGTTCAACGAACATTCTTTACTTAAAAAAGGCACATATTTTATATTAGCATTATTTTCCCTATTAAAGTACCTGAATTGCTATTTTTGCAAATTGAAAAAAAATCTAACCTTTCAGTATTCTTATGTAAAATAAACAATTATGTTTTTGTTTAATTACTTAATTGTTTACTCATTAAGGCAGTTCACATACCAAATGAAAAGAATAAACCCGGTTTACTTATTATTTGTAATGTACCTACCCCACATTAAGCGTTATTACTTTTATCATATATTAGTAGATTTAATTGGCGTAGGACAGGTGCTCTCAATTATTTATTTCTGTGGGAATTTCTCCAGATCCAGAGAAATTTTATTTTTCAAAAATCTTCTTTTTTTATGATCTGAAAATTTCTTGAAATGCTGTAACTATTTTTTGTTATTTTAAAAAGTTGGGCTGTGGGAAAATAATTATTGACTATTTAAGGGGTGGGTACATCACCATAAAATCTGCCACCTGTGCGGTTGCCGGCTGGAGAGGGGAGATGTACACGAAAAAAAAAACATTCGAGGAAAAATATAACAATACCTACATCAACTTTGTTCTGTTATATTGACACCAGATTATGTATTACTCGTTTTAGATACCCTTATTATTATATGAGAAGCTTTAAACGAGACACTTTTCAAAACAATACTACTTCCGTTTGTTTTCTTTGATCACCTTTTTAGCACTTCAAGAGCTTTCAACAATGGTCAATAGGAAAATGTAGAGAGTCTTTATGTTCTAATTCTTCAGTGTATCTGTTCTCGGGTGGAAATTAGAGAAAACAAAACGATTCAATATGATAAGGAAGTGGACGGATCCCAGAAACAATATAATTATACTGTAACATCTAACAATATCGAACATGCTTTCAAGCAATAAAAAATACTATATGATGCAAAACCATTAATATTTTTTAGGCATCGAATTCTAAATTATTAATTAAATTCATTGACTTTTTCGTTGAAATTTCAAGGTTTCGTTAAAAAAACGTTTAATTAGATTTTATATTATATTACACGGATTTATAAATTTGTTTTTAATGAATCGGTTACTAAAATAATTAAAAATTTACGTTAATTTGAAGAGTTTTATTTTTCTAAAAAATATATCCAGTGTTGATTTACATGCAGGTTTATAGACTAATTATGTACTATTATATACAAATACTTTCCTTAAAATAATTGAACCAGTGAAACAAGGACACGTTTGAAAAAGTAACTAAATTATTTATTTAACCTACTCTAGTTAAACATGGTTTATTTCAAATGCATAAAATACATTTTAAAAAAGAACTTTCTTATTACCTTCAATCAAATTCCACATGAAAACTCGACCACAATTTACCGCAAAAAATCACCGTAAAGTTTCACCCGCAGATAAACATCGTTCGTTTTTATTATCACTGATGCGGTCGTAAGGCCCAGAATCACGTGGGACGTTATCTCACTACGGGCCACAAGCGGGAGTATCGCGAAGCCGCGGAAACACGCGATTCCCGCCTTTACCGGTGCAGGATACACAGGACGTTCCGCGAGGGGAGGTGGTATGGTACTACCCGTGGAGCATCCCTTCGCAGGACGCCCGGGTGGGGAGGGCCAGTGCGCATGAGCGCTGAAGAAATTATAACTTCCTAATAGAGGAAGTGCGGGATTATTTCGAAACGTCAATGCAGATTATGAAGGAGGTAAACATTATACTGTGTGCCATAATAGTTGACGTAGATAAAGCGAAGCATTAATTTCTACGAAGTCCGCCTTTTTAACTTTCTTATAATACAAACTAACGCACCCAACCAACCTGCAGGTTAGGTTAGGTTAGGTAACATAACAACATAATATTGTGTTATGTATTTTCCATTAAAAAAAGAAAAAACAAAATGCATTTATTGGGAGGGGGAAGAGGAAGAAGATTTTTTTCATTTTTTTTTGTCGTCGAACTCTCGCACAATATTTTTATTATAATTGTAACGTAGAACCAAATCAGAACGTTTTTTTGAAGACTTTTAAAAAATGATTAGTTAATATAGGTACATACTCGTACATATGATAGATTTAAAAAATAGAGACAGATCTTAAAGCTAATTACAGGAGAATCATTTTAAAAAAGTTCTTGCCTGTGTAGTGGTGCACACCGATTAGTTGTTCAAATTGGTTCGAAACAGTTAAATAGTAATAGACTGGATAACTTGGAAACGTTAGAAATAAGGAAAGCTAAAAACACTAATAGTAGACTTACAAATAATCAAATAAATTTAAATAAAAGTCCAATTCTTAAATTATTCCCAATAAACAAAGTACACATACTTCCCGGTCAGCAGGTACCTGCTGATCTCCCACCTTTATATTGATCAAAATACTCATGTAATATCGTAGAAGTATTTAACAGCCTCATCAAAATCATAATAGGCCCAATAAAAATACACGAATAAAATGATTATTCGAGTTTTTATTTCAAACATCCTTCCTAGCATGCAAGCAGTAACGTTATTATTTTTAAAATATTTAATTATCATGGAAGTAATTACTGCATTAAAAAAATTATTGGGGTTGTTATGAAATAAATATACAAAACACATCTGATAATTATTATCTTAGAAAACAAGATTACAAAAATATTATACTTTTAAATGTAAACAATAATCTGTAAAATGCATGTTTTTGATAGTATCAAAAGAAACAAACGAAAATTAAAATTCCAAAATGATTTTAAAAAGGTATCACAGTGATAGTTCGTGTCGATCGTCCGAAAATACTTTGAAAAAAATCTCTCTTAATATTAATATTAATCTCCCGGACTTTGAATAATTGTGAAAAAAAAAGTTGTTTAACGAATTCTAACTATTTCAATTTGATTATGTATTTTTTTTGATTCTACATATTTATTAATTTATGAATAGAAATAAAATTTTACATATTTTAATCAACGATTTCCTCGTTACATCTTAATAGTACGTTATTTTACTTTATATCCTTATGTAAAGGTCCAGTTAATTATACAAAAATGATAACTGTTAGCCTGCCACATTGCGCGAAGCAAGATACGAGATACGACCGTTTGATACACGTCACGATGACTTGGATATATTCTTTCCATGGGAAGTCTGTAACTAATTCACAAACTTATTTTTAAATGAAGTTAAATAATTTTACTGTTTGCCCTATGGTTGTCCACAATAATGCCCGAAGATAGCTTTCATAACTAATAATTGTTCAAAAACACAAAGGTATCGAATATTTTAAAATCAACTATCAAAGAGCGTAAAGCGAAATAGAAATTGTGAAACGCTTAAAAAAACAATAATGTAAAAAAATACACTTCTAACACGTTTATTTTATCATTTTGGCTTATGGGCATTCTGAAAACATGAAAATTCTGAAAACCTTCACATGATAAAAAAATAATTCTGAATTTATGGATAAAATTTGTTTTCCACATTACCCTTATTATTTGTTATTACTTGAAATAAAATCAATGTTTTCATGAGACTTGTGTAAACTTTGCAGAAGTAGCGGTCCGCTTAGCCCACTTTAACATTATTTGATATGGGTAATTGAAATAGCAAATTATTGATAATTTGTAAACAAATATCTTCAAAATTTATTATAATATTAAATTGTAACTTGTGCAGCCCATGGGTTTTGTGAGGCAACACATTAGTCAACAGCCCGAATGGAGAAGGCTGTGTATGTCACATAATACAACCTTCATTATAATAAAGCCTACACTCTTTGTGACCTCGTCATGGAAAACTGTCAAGCAAGAACAATTATAATCATACACATAAATATGTTCATAGGTGAAAAGTAGAATGTTTTTGTACAGGCGGATTATAAATATACATATTATGTTTTATTTACTGTTAACTCTAGCTATGTTACGTTTGGTGCCTAGATCATAGATTCCTAAAGAGGTCCATACGGACCCCTGGAGGTTCATATAGATAGACAGAGTGAAAAAAAGGGGTCCACGAGATGTAAATGGGGGTCCATGGATCAGAGTTCATTAAGACTGCACGCATAGTAAATTACCTTAGTAAGTTTTAGCAGCAATGCATCGCGCAGTGAATAAATACCGTTTGTTCAGTATTGGACCAAAGTTTTGGACAGACAGGCTGGGGAGGGGGAGGGGGAGGGGGGACCTATGGCATAGACGATAGTAAAAAAAAGCCCCCCCCTATTATCTGTCACGAATCTGAAACAGCTATTGTCACGATTATATTTAAAGGTGTAATTTCACTGTAATATTATATAGTCGTATATAACAGTTTAATTACTACAAATATATATTTTTTACTATTTTTAACAGGCTTTTATTAACTTTACCTGTATTTACGTTCGAGAAAAAGTTTTCAATTTATTAAATTCAAATCAAAAAACAAAATTTTTCATATCATCCAATTTAATGTAGATCTGAATATAATGGAATCTTTCAGTTCTATTTTCATCCACTTCCCGAACTACCGAAATATGTGGATTTTGTAAAATGATTACGATTCATACAATAACAAAATTTAACTATAGTTTACTTTGCTTTATTAGTACGTGATTAGCGTGTTCTTTTTGTCTTTTTAGATTTTTTTTTACCTGCCCACACCCTCACTGGGCCATCTCAACGCCCCCTAATTTTCTCTTGCTCTTCTACTGCCCCCCTGAAAATCTCAAACGCCCACAAGGGGGCGTTATCGCCCACGAACCTATTAGAACCTATGCTCTACATAGAGGCAATAAAAATTGTTGTATGGTGGCGCATTGTTCACTAGATTTCGTTTATATTATTACAGGTCAGCCCGAGTGGTTCATTATGTTTGGTAACTGAGTAGAGGTTCCCAAGACCTCGCCATCTGTTATAGGTACAGTATTTAATGGTTTATACCACTGAAGGGATAAACCGATAGAAGTGTGTTGTGGGCGTTTCTGTGTGTCAGATATTAGGTAATTATTATCTTCTTTCTGGTGAAATTAATCAATAGTTTGAATTATGAAAATTATTTTTACGTTAGAAAATCAATTTCATTGACCTGTCTGGGGCCTTGGAGTTGATAGGTCGTATGTTAACAGATTTCCTATGTTTTTTATTTATTAACCTTTTTGTAGTTTTGTGTGTAGTTTTTTATATTTAGGTTAATTCCACTAAAATGATATCATTGCGTACAAATAATAAATACGAACACAATAATTGCAATGTGGGCGTTCTTCGCTACATAAAAGTCTGGCCATTCTGACCTGAAAATTTAAATTCAGATATTTACTTTCTCAGTAAAAAAATAAAAATCAAATGCCATGAAATAAACGATACCGGGCAGTATCAGAATGACAGAGCACTGTGTTTTCATTGGATCTTCCAAGGCTAGAATCAAAAGGTATTAAGTCAGTGTAAAAGACTGTTAGTTTTCATTCAAATCTAAATGGAAGGCATTTCTACTCTGTATTATCCATTCAGTGATTGTGCATACGTATTGTAAAGTATGCCATTCTAACTCTCCTCAAAAGTTTAAATGAAAATTGTTGTTTCATGACATCAGCCCGATAATCACTTCTGTAAACATTCATACCATCCAGGAATACAAAGGGTCGCCTCGTGAAGTGGTAGCAAACCACAAATTACTTGCATCTTAATAATAAATTAATGTAACCTGAAGGGGCAAGTGCCAACCAATATTTGTCCCCTGAAACAACTTTACCAACGATACGATTGACCTGGTTTACGTACACATCTAATTTGTTAAGGGTTTAAAATTTTATTTTTACTATGCTAACTACTTTATTTTTTAAAGCGTGTATTTTAAGGCCCAGTGATTTTGTTTGTGTTTATAATTTGTCTATTCTTACATTATTGTGTTCTTATTTTTATCATTTGTCTATACTTGAAATTATTTTTTACCACTCGTATATTCCTGACGATGAAAGCATCGCTTTCGAAACATATAGATATCAATGTATATTTATAAAGTGATGAATAGTGCATACTCGTAGATTTTAAAATTCATTTATTAATAATGACAACACAAAGTGAATACCAATCGTTTGAAGAAATTATATTCAAAACATTTTTAAAGAACATTGACCCAAATGCATTTTTTTTTACCTTAACAAAACTTTAAATTCCGAAAGGAAATGATTTTAATTCACATTTGAAAATTATGTATTTATTTTTTTATTATTTAATGCTTTGCAAAGAAGATAATTAAATAGAAGGGTAATTTTTTGGTATTTCTGAAACTTCCCTACAGCCATTAATTATCGTAAAAAGAAATATCATCAAAATCATTATTCAAAAATCTTGATTTAAAACAAAGAACAAAGGAAAGGAAAATATTAAAGTATAAGATGATATAATATATTATTATCCAATCATAAACTCAAACTAACAGAACAAGGTTATGAACATGCATAATTTAATAGTCGGGTTAAGTCTTTGAACGATTTATTGTAACATAATATTATAATTTTCAATACTTAATTAATTTCGTATAATTTTAAATACTCTTGTTATGTTAGTTTATAGTTTGTTAAGTCATTAAATACTTTTTACTGACTATAACCTACCACTGATGATGTAAATACTCATTCCACAACTAATGGAGAGAAAAAGAGATTAGAAAAATAAAGATTCATCCATCGTAAATTGTAATAATGATATTTGGAGGTATTTTATTTTGATGTTTAAAATTATTTTTTTACGTTGAGGAAAATAATTTTCTTTGGGGATGCCGTATGGAGGGTTTCTTTGAAGAGAGGAACGAGTGAACATGAGTCTTGAAGAGATTCATGCTGTAGGAGGGGGGAAACACAGAGACCGGCACATCGTTTCACAACCGAGCTGTTGAACTCAATAGCTAGTTGTAGAAACGAACCGTTCTCATGTGACAAATGTCAACTGTGTGCGTGTGTTGTTGCGGGTTTGGCGTTTTCCCCGACTATGCATCGGTACCGAAGGTATACCGGAAATACCGGTAGAACAAGGACAACATTCCCACATGATGCATGTGATCTAAAGATTGAATTCCATTTGTTAAGATAAGGGAATCTAACAAACGCCCATTTTTGCACGGAGTCAATGGTTTGGTCAAGTATTTCGAGGCTCCAAACGATCCAGAGAGGGCTGCCAAATTCAAGTGTGGAGCGCACTAAATAAAATAAACATAAACAGATTTTTACAACCCCACTAGGTAAACCTGACCTAGGGTGTACACGATTCTTGTATACTTTTCTTTTAATAAATTTCGTTTGTTCTATAAATTGATTTTAAAAATAATATTTGACTTTAATCAAGGATCTTAGTAAAAAATATCGCCTTTTAACAAGCGAAAAATAATTTAAATATACCTACATTTCAGCGGCTTCAAAGGGTTTAGTTTTTCTATTTTCCTGGGTAGAAAATTGGTCCTAACCGCTCTGTGAACTTGTTTCAACGGAAACGTGCTAATATTAAATTGAAATGTTTCAAAGATATTGTAATGAAGAAATTAAGAGTCTTTTGTTTGGTGAACGGAACGTTTCTGATTGTCAGATTTATAAATAACTTAGTTAAAAGGGTCGAAAGAATAGGATTTTTCGCTTCGAGATAGATTTTTTTTAAGTCGTCTAATTCTGCCTGTAAACAACTATCAAAATTCTTAATTAAATTTTCTTAAATTAGAAAACATTTTTTTTTGATTTATGGGGGTCTAAATTTGTATTAACTACGCAGTAATGAATTACTAAAATTGACAAAAAAAACAATTAATTGCGTAATATGCTTTATTATTTGAAGTGGTTTTAATGTTAATATAAAATTTATAACAGGAAAAACCAACAATTTAAAATCATTTAATAGCATGTATAAGAGTTTTAAAATAATACATCAGGATTATATCTGCTTTGTAAGAATTTGTACATAATGTAATAGTATGATATCTGCCTTGTAAGAGTTTTAAAACAATTCATTAGTATGATATCTGCTTTGTAAGAATTTGCACATAATGTAATAGTATGATATCTGACTTGTAAGAGTTTTAAAACAATACAGCAAAATGTTATCTGCTTTGTAAGAATTTTAACATAATGTAATAGTATGATATATGCCTTGTGAAAAAAAAAATATATATAATAGTGTGATATCTGCATTGTAAGAATTTTAGATATTTTTTATAATGACGGTTCACAATATTTAACTACATAACATAATTTTAATGTATTATTTATGAAATATACCTCAGTAGGGTTTTTGAAGTGAAAAGATTGAATGTTGATCATATATATTATAACATAACAGAAGAATGCTCAAAATATCAATGTTTGGGCTTATCCCAATCATACAGTATTATGTGTTACAAATGCGAGAACGTTTAAAATAATTTATCTGGTTTAAAAATATATATCTAAATTTCAATTAATGACTGTTATTATTTATAATAAAATATGATATAATGTCACATCACAAAGTTACCGTTTCAAATAAAAAAATATTATTTTTATTTTTTTTAAACTGTTAATTTATTAAAAAAAAGTTACGACAGGTTCAAAAATATTTCGTTTGTTTTGTTTCACGTTCCATATGTGTGTACCTAGATATACCATATAGTGTTAACAAATGAAATTAATTAATTCTAATGATTCGTTGAGAATGTCTTTATGATTTTAGTAAATGTGATAACAACCATTTTTCGTACAATTAAGGTACGTTTTTGAATGATAATATTTTTAAATTAAAGGTTAAGTAAATATCTAGTACTGATGAGAGGTAATTTATTAAAGGATTTGATTTTTCACGATTCTAGAGGCATCTTTAACAATTATTTGGCGGATAACGGTGAATTAAAAAAAGTTTTACCCCATCTACTTTGAAAATAATAAAAAATGTAATGTAAATAAAAAATAAAAAATAAATGTATTAAAATATTATGGTGGACTTTAAATTAAATTAAAAACAACCTATTTACGTTGGAACACAAATTTGCCGTACATAATTTAAAATATCGACCCGAAAAAACATTTTTGTTTTTAAATGTTTTGTTTTTATATTTTTATTTAGGTAGCAAATATAACAATTAAAAAAAAATACTATAAACCCGTAAAACTTTTCTATGTTGCCTCTAAAATTACGAAAATTGTTTTTTTTTGTGGCATATACTTCATAATTTGAAACAAAAATATATCAAATACTTCTCATCCGTACTAGATATTTACTAAACCTTTAATAAAAAAAATATATCATTCACTTTGGATGGGTACAAACCCAAAAACAAAATTATAGGAAAGCTTTGTTGAGGAATATTTCCCGCCATTCTAAATATTCGTACCGGAGTATTGCCAGGATTATCAAAATGGCCAGCGCTTGAACAAAATACGTATCCACGTCATGAAATGGAACGTGTATTAAAATACAACATGGAGAACGAGAGCATTGTGAGATGCGGGTAGATACAGGTTAGATACAGGGTACAGTTCCGTGTAATGCAGACATGACTGCTGTACGCTGACGGCATTCCGGATGAGATGCAATGCGTGATATTCGCAGTATGTGCATGACATACAAGGTCACGTTGCGGAAATCGGTTCTCATGGAAATCCAGCATCACACTTAGACTACATAATAGAGTTCCTCGAAGATCGGTTTCCATCTAACTGAAAAATATGTTTAAATTCTTTGAACATCAATACATTGGTTAAGGGTATAGTTGGTGTCATTTTTTTAATGCAAAGTTGAATATTACAACACAATATGCTTAAAAAAACACTGCGAAGATTATGATTTGATATTTTTAAAGGGTGTTGGAAGCTTTACGTTGGAAGGTCCATTGAGGTAAAATCTAGGGTTTAGTTTGGGCCCTTAGTATAAGGCTAAGTTATATATATGGCCAAGGTTAATGTTGGGTTTTGTGGGATTAAATTATGCAAATAAATGAGTCTATATTCTGTACTCTAAGGGAAGGTTTTGGGCTATATCTTACGTAAAACTCCAATTTGTCAAACAAATAATCCTTACATCGACTGATTTAGTAAAAAAAAACATTTGAAAACTGAAAGAAATTGATGAGATTATTACATAAACGAGGAAAAGCAAATAATTTACTGCACTTCACTACATAAAGATGGAAGTTCAACTCCACCTCTGTTATAAAAAAATATAATTTTAAAAGGATTGATACATTATTTAGTCAACCAGCAAAAGAGCAATTTTTAGATCGCAACATTATTTCCATCATAAGCTGTCCATGTTTATCAAATGTTTAAAATGAAACTGCTTTTTACAAAGTGCATTGAAAATAAGGCGAAGGCGGGAAATGAGCGCTTACTTTAAATATAACTTCAAAATTTACAAATTATAAACAAAAAAATTCTGCATATAATTTTGTCATAAGATTCGTACTCACATTGTGGCGTCATTGATAAAAAAAAACGAATAAAAAAATACTTTATAAACACCTCCCTTTTAATATGAATATATATATCAACATGTTTCGAAATTGAAGCTTTCCTCTTATAGATACATAGAAGACAAAAAATTCTGACTTCTTATACCATCACTCAAAAATTTCCATTATATTAAACAAATAAATTCTGATCATTGTAGAAAATAATATTTATTGTATAATATACGCCCTATATGGGCTTTTACAAATAAAGTTAGTTATAATAAACAGGTGCAAAACACATCACAGTAGGTTCAAAGATAATAAATCGAACAAATACAGGAATAACACAGTGTAACTACCAAAAATAAAAACATACATCACATTCACTGTTGTTTATACTCTAGACACATATATTAATAATTATACAGGATGTATGCAATAATCGTTTGTTTGTATTTGTATTCAGAGCAGTTGAAAATGTCTACTATATCTGAGTATGTATTACCTACTGTGTGAAGTCGAGGTATCAATGAATATTTGAAAGACTCAGTTCTGAATTTATTGTTACAGTTAAACAAAATTTTAGTTCGGGTAGTTCTAGTTGGAATATTAAATGTAATTAAGCTGACTATATCAGGGCTGTCTTTTACAATTTTGAAACAATTCTTCTATCTGATAGTTTTAATAATTTTAGTTCTTTCATTAAGTGATTGTAATTTATATTTTCAATAGGTAAACCAAGTTTATAGTTAACAAATCTTAGAAATTTATGTTGAATTTTTTCAATGGAGTCGGAATGAATTTTTTAGTGAGGGGACCATATAGAAGAATTATATTCGACTTAGCTACGATCTAAGGAAGAGTATAATAATTTTAGTGTTGAAATATTCCTAAAGTCTCTGGCATTTCGAAGAATGAAGTCGAGCATTTTTAAACCTTTGTTAGTAATAGAATTGATGTGAGTTAGAAAATTAAATTTAGAGTCGAAAACAATGCCAAGATCATGATTTCGTTGACAGACGAGAGAGAAATGTTATTGATTTTATATTGAAAATTGAGAGGATGATTCATTCTAAAAAAATTGATCGTATGATATTTACTAATATTTTAAAGAAGTTTATAAAGTTCACACCAATCTTGTAATTTATTTAAATTTAATTGAATGAGAAAACAGTCTTTAATAGTTTTTATTAGTTTGAAGAGTTTTAGTTCGTTAATCGTTTATTAACATAACCTAAATGAAACATGAAAACGGAAAAAAAACGACAGAAAATAAAAAGATTTCAGTCGTATCTGGGACTCAAACCCAGGAATTCTACCTATCCGGGATAACCGCTTAACCAACTTAGCTAATGAGACCAGTTCAATTTAAGTCATCTCCATCGATATCATATCTCAAATTCAAGATTTTTCAATATTATTCTCGATTTTTTATCCCATATTATTGGCTGTTATCTTTATAACGATTTCCATTATATTAAACAAATAAATTCTGCTTACTTATACTATAATTCTAAAATTTTAATTAAATATTGTACTTTCTTGCTGTTACAACACTTAAAATAATTCATATTCTAGTACTGATATTTACGTAAATTTCTCATATTACCTGCACACAGGTGGGCAATATGAGAACCCACACGATTATGTGGGTTCCCATTTTGTACAATTATAATTTAAACAAGCATGAATATATAAAAAAAAAATGTCGACAATTTATGTTCATTTTATGTAAAAACTGTGCGATAAAATAAAGGGGAAAACAAAACACTACTAGAGATTTAATAAAGAAAACAGTAGAAGTTGCAGTAAAAGGAAGTATAAAGATGGATAGAAGTTCATGTTCATACATTATAGAAAATTGCAGTAAAAGGGTTCATCTTCAAATTAGTCGTTTCTTATTCCGATAAGCTAATAAGACGGTTGATTATATTATTTGTTTATTATTATTTCATCTACGCTAAAAAAAATGATGCATTTAATAATTCGGAGATAGCTAATTTGGCAATCTAAAAGAACCCGAACAAGTCGCTAGGGAAACTCAATAAAAATACCTTTTATTCAAGTTTTCCAAAACAAAATTAGACTAATAGGTCTTAACTCCAAGAATGTGCCTTGGTAAAAAACGGCGGATTTGCGAGAATAAAAAACGTCGAATCTTTTTATACGCCTTTGCCCACGAAAAGCTGTACGTATGTAGCCTTTCATTAAAATTACACACTTCAGCTAACATCGTGAGTGAATAATAAATCTTCAGTTGGTATAAATTATAAAAGAATTTAACTACGTAGCTCTGTATTTATACGAGCACGTATATACGAATAAATAGACGTACCGACATATTGTAGACCTTTCCGTTGGTACACGTTGGATTTCGGTGTAATTTGGTACATGGTTTCAACAAGGGAGCAATACATACACATATTAATATTATGAGGTAGGTACAGACAAATCATATTAAAGAGAGCACGTTTGAATGTATTTGCGCACGCCGAAAATAGTTCAAATTGGTTCGAAATAGTTCGGAACATCCGTCCACATTCCTCTCTTGTCCCCGCAGTAGTTCAACTATACATTATGCCACTGCACAATAAAGATGGATTGAAAAACGAATAATACCTAAAATGATTCCATAATGAAAGTTAACGATAAAATAACTTTTATTGGAATTATTCGGCGAGTACAAAATGAAAGTCTTGTACATTTATTAAAGATCAGACCTTTGTACAAGGAATCAGGCATTTTCCGCTTTTATGATCTCCACTCGGCTAGCTGTACTGCTGTACGCACTTAGCCGGGTACGTAAATGAATTACACACACTTGGTAGAGTTCAGACTTTACTTTAAACTTCAGCAATTTATTAAGCATCCCAGGGCGAGGCGGGGGATGTTAACTTATATTCCAATTAACTTCTCAGGACTATTAAATTTTATTTATTGCGTTACAACAGGCTCGCAAGAATTTAAACGGGCGCCGGAGTTACTTGTTTTCCTCGCAATCGGCAGACAGATGTTAACTATCTGCCTAAACATCACGCTGCTTCCCTGTAGAAGCGGGTAGGGGCAGTGGTGTCAACCACTTTCCATGAAAACTGGTTTTCCAACAACAACAAAAATCTCTAAAAAATAATATTCTTTATTTGTATTTTAAACGGTTGAAAGGTGAAAGCAGCACCATGTGAATAGGTATATGACGCGTAAGTGAATCATTTATATTTATTTTGCAAATACAGTTATTATTAAAAGCGATCGAAAATCACAAAACACATTATTGTATAAGATGTACGTTAAATAACGATAAATATTTTTTTCCTTATATAAAAAAAAAAAATTAAAATGTTAAAAAAATATCATAAATCGTTTTAATAAATGATTATAGTGGTATTTAACCATGTCAGTATCAATAATTGATATATTTAAAAAATGGGTTAAAAGTAAGTACATTCGTAATATAGTTAAAACTTAATACCTAGATCGTGCGTAAACTTATTGTAGGTCATGTGGAAGATATCTACATTTCCTGAGAGGAAGTTAATTAATCTCGTAGTTAGTCTTCCCAAATGCATCACCATGGAAAGCCTCAGAAGCCTGTGTTGACGGCGTTGCGTGAAATTATTAGGGACAAAAAATTGTAAATAAATGAATTTAAAAATATACTTAGTATTCACCATTTTATAAATACACATTGATATCTACATGTTTCGAAAACGATGCTTTCATCATCAGGAATATGTGAATACTTTATGTCTCTCATTTTTATCGCTTTCGAAACATGTAGATATCAACGTATATTTATAAAGTGGTGAATATTAAGTATATTTTTAAATTCATTTATTAATGACACAAAGTGAATACCAATCGTTTGAAGAAATTTTACAAAAAATCTATTTCAGCCAGGATGTCGGGTATAAATAATACACCGTTCAAGACTTTATAAGCCATAAGTAGTAATTCTATATCCCTCGCAGAACTAAATCTGTAGATACCCAGCGTTCTCGAGATAAATGCTGTTGGAAAGAGCCATGGGTATAAATCGAACTCTCTCATGTAGAGAAATCGTAAAAATAAGATCTTTAGAAATTTCTCGATCTAATCAATCGATCGATGCACTCTCGAGAATGGCTATAACTGTCTTATAACTGCAATATTTGTCAACTCTTTTGAATTGCGTATGAGAAAATACAATGAGTTCCTTAACTCTTGGGAATACAATGCAAATTGTATTGTATACTTTTAAAATAAAAAAATAAATAAAAAAAACCCAACATTTTTGTCGCTGATTTGCAGATATTTTCGATGTGAGCTTGAAATGTTATTGGATGTTAAAAGTGACTTTATTAGAAAAACTCAAGTCAATAAATATTTCATTGATATCTTCCTGAAGTTGCCTACGGTCTTCCAATAACCTTATTCTCATGAATAGTTTAATATCGGCAAATAGTAAAAAAAGAACGATTCATATACGAATATATTTTTTCTAATGTTGTTTATGAAAATTTAAAATAAAAAGGGTCATTTAAACGGTCAGAAGAGTACATATATGAGATAATCCATGAATTTAAATGAAGCTAGGAACGTTAGCCAAAACAGTGTTGTGTGGCGATCCATCTTCTCCGCCTACCCCTCCGGGGAAACGGCGCGACGGTTAGTTATTTAGTTTCTGTAGTTACGTTAAGTTAAGCGCCATAGTTTCGCAGAGTTTTTCCGGGCTTCAGCCTGCATTGTGAATATTACCATGATGAAAGTCAAACTCCCGTAGGGGAGGAAACCAGAAGAAGACGAATTCAAAGATCTCTGTTTTTTTCATTAACGTATTATTTTATTTTTCAATTATATTGCTATTACATGTATATATAAACACTGCAATATGTCAGAGTTCATATTTACTAAAACCACATAACGCTCACATGTATACTGGAAGTACGCTAACCGCTCCCGCGCCGTGTACAGGCGCCGATTATGAAATGAAGCGCTCTCAGTATCACGCATTATTACAACAATCGGTTTATTTTGATTCCTTACCGGCCCATTAGGGAGCCGCATTTCAATAAAGGGAGTCCATTCATTTCAATAAAGTAAATACCTTTGTGCATGCATAAAAATTAAAAGAAACTTAACGTAATATTATAACGTTTAAGATGTCCTGAAATATACAATTCAAAACACAATCTAGACTGAACATTCGGTAATGTGATATAATATAGTTTGACGACAGATGATTTTATGCGGAAACTTGACTAGTTTATCCAACCCAATAACCAAGCAAATGTAATACTCGTATATCAAAGACGCATAAGACAAAAAAAGATAATTGTTTATTTTTGTAAGACATTTAACAACAGAAATCCGCTAGATGACTAAGCGCTAGGAAAATGGAATGGCACATACCACTATTCTGGCGCAAATTCCTTGTTGCATCTTCATTTTATTACATACTCGTGTTTTATTTGATTCACTTGATAGCGCCACGATCTTCTGGAACTTTTCTGTTATATCTGTACTGCACTGTAGTACGTGCACACATCTTAGCATTCCTTCCTAAATCTTGTTTAAAACGCATTTCTTTTTAATTCTTCTTTATTAAACCCTACTAAGTACTCTTTCTAATTACCACAGCTTTCAGTTAAGACGCGCATCTTCACATGGCTTTTGGAAAGATGTAAAATGCCATAATAAGCATTTTAAAACGTAGGCAAATAGTGGAGCAAGTAGACCATAAAAGCGTAGGTTCATATTTATAAAGGTTAGAATAATAATATGAGTAGGTTTTTAGGTAGGTACCCATAAAAGTTTCATGTTCACAGGTATGCGATATTCGGGTTGATAACATGAAAATTGCTTACATGAACAATCCATTTTCCAGCTGTGTACTGCAAAGCCTCGCTTTCTTTGACAAGTTTTTATAATCAAACACACACACTATTTATTGTTATCCCTGCATTCCTTAGAAAACCTCGTGTCTCTAGCGAACATACTACTTCCTTTGAACAGCATGCGACGAGTTTACCGATAACAACCATATGTCCGAATGTATAGTGTATCCTATTGCACAAATACCATGACTTGATCACGTTGTTTTAACCCTAGAATGGAAGCGAGAAGTATATTTCACTACCATTTTAAAATACGCGTTCTTTTCCAATCATTGATTAATCTTTGTCGTTAGGTATAAAAAATAATATCACTCCCAACGAACATATTTATTTTTTTTTATTTTTTTTTATATGAATACCGCACAAGAGTTCCAAACTGCTCCCAACCGTCTGGAGCCAGTGAGACTATGGCATTCCCAATTGGGAAATGTTGTGAGGCTGAAGGAATTGTTGAGGGGAAGGAGAAGGGGGAGAGGAAGGTGGGGAAAAGGGGAAATACCTGGCTATTCAGATCTTGGCACCAAACACGGCTGAAAGCCATTTCAAGCAACGTTTCAATTCCGAATGGTGGTCTTTCACCAAGGCGATACTTAGAGTAGCTTCCACTCTGTAATATACTATATACTATATATTATTTTTAAATGAATTAATTGTGAAACAAAACAAATTAATTAAATAAAAATTACTCGCGCACGCCGGGATTTGAACCCGCGGCCTTCGGATTCGTAGTCGAGAGCCTTACCCCTCGACCATGGAGGCCGTAAAATTGTTTAAAAATATGCATAATTCGCTAATTTAAGAGGAACGGCTGCGCTGTCTATTTCATGCGTAAATCAATTTTGGATTTGCGGTCAAAATACCTATTCAAACTGAATGATATATTTTTTTCAATAAAGGTTTAGTAAATATCTAGTACCTGTGAGATGGATTTTATTTATTTTGTTTTAAATTATAAAGTATATATAGGACATGAAATAATTTTTTTTTCATAATTTTAGAGGAAACTTAGAAAATTATTTGCGGGTTTACTGTACTTTTATTTTAAATTAGCTGATGTGTACCTGGCCTTGCTCGGGTTTATATAAAGTTATGATGTTGTGAATTCTTGCTTGTCATTAGGGTGCCATAATTGATTTGACAGTGAAAATAACTATCTCCAAATAAAGAAAAAATTGAATATTTTATTTCATTCCAAACGTTTATTTTATCAAAATATATATATAAATCATAAAGTTCTTAAGTAGGTACCTACTCGTGTTTTCCATTTTGAAAATATTCTCCCCGAAAAAATCTTCTTCTTTCGAATATGCAATCTGTGGCTTACCAGATTGTTATATATATGGCCAACTTAAATAAAACATGGCGGTTTCAATGTTTTTCATACTAATTTTAAAACGTTATAGCAACAGTTTTAAATATTGGATTTCATTCAAACTACTTTATAAACCTTCCCTCCACTAATAAGAACAAACTGTGCTTTTCAGCGAAACCGGTAGAGTAATTTTCGAAAAAATCTAGGACAAACAAACATATATTGATTTTTATGTATATAGATTTCGTTATATTTTCAAAGTAAACTGGGTAAAACAATTTTTTTACATCACCGTTAGCCCCCAAATAATTTTTAAATGTGCCTCTAAAATCGTGAAAAATCAATTCCTTTAACGGCCTATATTTCATAATGTAAAACTAAAATAAATAAATTTCTTCTAATTCGTACTAGATATTTACTATACTTATTGATGAAAAAAAAGATCATTAGGTTTAAGTGAGAATTTTGGTCTCAAATCCAAAATTAAGTTTTGAAACAGGCCGCGCAGCCGTTCCTCTTAAGAGCAATCAGTAAGTTTCACTCAATAGTTCAGACCATATAATGAAACTTAAAATTTCCCCAGTGACAAAAATATTAATCTAACCTGCTACTATGAAAGAATTCAAGGAAAATACACCTCGAAGAAAATTAGCGCGATTGGTCGCCGCTTCAGTGAAAAATTAATTGTTGCAGTGAATAAATTTTACTCCTCGCTTCTATTCGTTTAGGTTATTATTTTTTTTACGTATTAGTATGTGAACCGACCATTCGAAACATAAACGTTAAATCGAGTGTAAAACTATGTAAAACATCTTTGTGATTTATGGATTTTATACTTTATTACTTTTCTAAGCAAAAGATAATAAAATTATGTAACGATAATGAAATAATTGAACGTGGGTGACTCTTCAATCCAAACACATTATACTTGCTATATGGCAGATAAAATGAACCACCCCAGCACTTATAATTACCACGTGTCGCTACGAAAGTATCGTATAAATTTTAAAAAAGAAATAACCACAAAAAGATTTTTAAGTGGTTCGTCCACAGGATCATGTATTAATAAGGGTAGATTATTTTTTAACATTCTGCGACCTATGGCTGAAAGCATATTTTATTCATTTTTGAGGTCTGATCTGCCGAATTCTTTATGAGTTTTATCAAGCCGTAAAAGGAATCGATTTCTGAGTATTTCTTCCTATCAGTGTCAAAACAACAAAAAAACTGTGAATCAAATTTTTTTGTTTTTTATTGATTGAGCTCCATACTTATGAGTATATTTCAAACAACCAAGAAACTTTTAGAAATGGCCGTTAAAATAAATAGGTATATAAAACTCGTATATTTATAAATACGTTGGTACATATAAAGATGCTAATGTTTTGCGCGGAAAAAAAATTAAGAGATTCACTTTGGAAATATTTCGTGAGGTACATTGAACAGAATAGAAATATCAGAATAATCTAAACAACAATTACGTGCTCCGCTGTCGTTTAAATGTTTTTAAATGGCAACACCAATATGAAATGAAACTAGTTGATCGAAAAATGATGAAACTTTACAAAAGCGGTGTTTGATATCGATTTAAAATATTGCTGTCTAAATGATATTCAAATGAAATTAAATTTTCAAAGTTATTGGTGTGTAACACTGAACAAGATTACATTGGATTTTTTTTTGTGTTATTAAATGTACATTTCAAATAAGCCATTTATCATATAGTCACTAAGGGAAATTTGTGGAGACACAAATGAACATTTTAAAAATATTGATGAAAAAAAAAACATTTGAAAGTTTTAATAAATCAACTCATAACAATAGCGAAAAAACTTTTTGTGGCGCATCTAAATAAATCCCCTTTCAATAACAGAGTTGTTTCAGTTGCACTAGAAATGGTTTCATACTAATTTAACAAAGCGGTGTAATTTGGAGTTGGTTTGACTAGCGCTACTGGAACACTGAAATTCAGAGGTACGTAATACGGGAACGCTAGGAATCGAAATGTGAAAAGGCTAAATTATTATACGGTTGCCAGCTGGGTCACAATTGTATCACTCTAATACATAGGTTATGCCACTGAAGCAGTACAAGTCACGTTTCATTTTAAGTCAAATTCAACTAAATACTCGAATGTTCTCTGTAAGTTTCAGTGGGTAAATCGACACGATGGATATATTAATTAAAAGTTTGAAATTAAAATTAATATTTGTAAAACTGATTTAACCGATAGAAGTGTGTTGTTGGCGTGTCTGTGTGCTCCACATAAGGACAATTTTGTCTTTATTTTTGTGAAATTCGTCAAAAAAAATTGATTTGGTATTATTTTCTAGGTAGGTATTCTTTCAAATCGGTATTCTTTCAAATCAGTATTCTTTCAAATCAGTATTCTTTCACATATATACAGTATTTTTTCAAATCGATTTTATTTCTTGTAGGTATTCTTTTAAATCGGTATTATGTCTAATTAATATTCTTTCAAAGCGGAATTCTTTCAAATTGGTATTCTTTCAAATCGGTATTTTTTTCAATTCGGTAGCTATTCTTTCAAATTGGTATTCCTTCAAATCTGTATTCTTTCAAATTTATATTGTTTCTATTCGGTATTTTTTCTAATCGATACTTTTTCGAATCGGTAATCTTACAAATCAGTATTCCATCTAATTGGTATTCTTTCAAATTGGTATTTTTTCAAATTAGTATATTTTTAAAATTTGTATTTTTTCAATTCGGTACGTATTCTTTCAAATGGGTATTCTTTAACATCGGCATTTTTTCAAATTAGTATTCTTTCTAATCGATGTATTTTCAAATCCTTAATCTTTCAAAACGGAATTCTTTCAAAATGGATTTCTTCCAAATCGGTAATCTTTCAAATCGGTATTCTTTTAAATCGATATTCTATCAAAGCGGAATTCTTTCAAGTCCGTATTCTATGAAATCGATATTCTTTGAAATCGGTGTCATTTCAAATCGGTACTTTTTCAAATCGGTATTCTTTTAAATTGGTAATGACGTGAGATTGATCTAGGACTTTCTATTCATTGAGGTGAATTAAAAAACGCGTTTAATAACAAATCTTAAATCGGATATTTATTTTATGCAAACCCAATTAATTTAAAATCTGACAAATTTTAATTTTGGTTGGGTTTCTAAAATCTGGTACCCATGGAAAGTCCTTTATTTAAATATCTGCAGGTGTCATTTCAAAGCGATTAGTATAAAAGTCCCTTCTTAATAGCGATAAGGAACAGTTTTTTTAAACAGACTGACAAAATGACAGTTTTTTTACAATTTACACGAAATCGAAGAAAAATGTTTTTGGTTGAAAAAAGCGAGCATTTCTTTTATTAAAGGCCTACTGCTATAATATATTAAGCAAAAATTAAGAAATGTTTCAGAAAAAAAAAACTTCATTTCGTTCCACTCTGTGCGAGTGCATTAGATATTATATTATTGGAAATTATTTGAAATAATAATGTATACTAAAATACCTACTTAGGTATATACGAACTCCGAAACGACGAGTGGTTAAAATATGATATCGTACCACTTAGAATATCTCTTTATCTATATATTAGGTACATCAAAAGGAATAACCTTTCCGCTTGATTTCATTCACTTACACGAACAAGAAATACCATTCGAAGTATGTAATTAACCCAGTTTAAAACCCCTCGTATCACTTTCGATTGAAACCCTAGATGTCGCCTTTATGTCATCAAATCCTTACAATGGCATTAATTAAAATTCGTTCACTTTAAAAAGGCATACTAAACGACTGTATTTAGGTAATAACACGTTTCTGCCATTTATAAACATTATGCTTTCAAACCGAACACATAATACCTAGAAGCAACGTTTAAGAGGAACGGCTGCGCGGCCTGTTTCATACAAAACTTATTTTTTGATTTGAGGCCAAAATACTCACATAAACATAATGGTCTTTTTTGTCATCAAAAAGTATAGTAAATATCTAGTACGGATGAGAAGTAATTTAATTATTTTTTATTTACATTATGAAATATATGCCATTAAAGGAATTGATTTTTCGCGATTTTAGAGGCACCTTTAACAATTATTTGGGGGCTAACGGTGTTCTAAAAAAAAAGGTTTTACCCCATCTACTTTGAAAATACAATGAAATATAAAATTAAAATTAAAAAAAAATAAGCATTATGGTGGACTTTAAATTAAATTAAAAACGATCAATTTACATTGGAACACAAATTTGCTCTACATATTTTGGAATACCGATCGGAAAAAACGTTTGTTATATTTTTTTTATTTTTATATTTTTATTTGCGTAATCACCTTTACATAACAAATACAATAATTTTTAAAAATATACTATAAACCCGCAAATAAAGTTGTCTCTAAAATTATGAAAATTGATTTTTTTTCATGGCATATACCTCATAATTAAAAAAAAAAAATACTTCTCATCAGTACTAGTTATTTACTAAACCTTTAATTAAAAAAAATATATCATTCAGTTTGGATAGGTATTTTGACCCCAATTCGAAAATTAAGTTTAGTATGAAACAGGCACCGCAGCCGATCCACTTAAGGATAGAGCGTTCGATGGGCTTGGCCCACATTCTTGGAATAACATGCCATTCAGTCACTGGTGATTAAATCACTAAACGGTTAATCACTGAATTAAGTTGAGACCTTTCGATTCGTACTCCTCCGACAGGCTCCGAATGGTTTATCTGTGGAAGTGAGATTTCAGAAAATTGAAAATTTTTGATGAATTTCACCAGCAGTAGGTGAAATTGAGCTTGCAGCGGGCACACGCACCCGCCCACAACGCCTTTCTTTCGATTTATTCCTTCAGTGTACTTTCCACTTGAACCTTCTGTTATTCTGATACACGCTACGCTCGTCCCTAGCAATTAACTCGAACCCTCCTTATAATAGTTATTAATATTGCACTAAAACTGATTCTTAAGGTAATGTTCATGAAAATTTTGGGGAGGTGTCCAACTTATTTACTTCATAAGAATGGAAGCTATGAATGTAAAAAAGCTATGTACAACCTATACGCTGTGTATTTTTTTTAAAACATTAATTTTGCGGAAATAACGCAGCAAATATTTATTTGTAAGAAACAAACAGCTTTTAATACACATTTAAATATAGAGAAAGTTTAACAAAGGGTGAGCCAAAAAAGCTAAAAATTTCTTATGCTAAAAGTGGTTAAGTAAAGATGTTTTGTTAGAAAAATCAAAATAACGAGGAAGGGAGGAAAGGAAGAGGAAGATAGGATCGGGAGATGCTCTCGATACATTTTATACTCGTGCATCAATTTGTGGTCGTACGTATTACTGCGGTTCGACATTTTGAGAGGGTATTATGAAGAATGTCGATATTGTGAAATTGTGCGTTATATTGGGAACAAATATGGGGAATTGGAGAATTTATCCTAAGATTGGTTCTGCAAGCGGGCAAATAAAAAAAAACGGTTTGTGAATGTTTATCAAGTTAATGAGCTCTGGCGAGTCCAGGTTATTATTCATATTTTTAAATAACAAGATTTTATCAAATATTAAGCGTTGCGTTTGAAGCTTGATGAAGTTATGGAATTTTAAGGATTCGGAATTTTTTCCAAAAGTAAATTAAATTTATAATTTATATGCTTAAAGAATTTACGTTGAATGTTTTCGATTCTTACAATACGGGCTTGGTATAAAGGTCTCCATATTGGTGTGCAATATTCCAAGAGAGGGCGAATATACGCTGTGTAAAGGGAGTTAGAGTCTTTATGTACTCCTAAAATTATTCTGGTCTGAACTTTGTGGCAATTCATTCTAAATCTTCCTTTCCGTATTCACGATAGTCTAATTCCTTGTTTAACTTTTAAAATATTGTTAAAATATTTGAATGAGCCGAGTATTAATTACCTACATTTGTTTACATCTTCATCCTTCTTAAATGAATGGCATTTCATAAGATTTAATATTATTAACACAGACCTATCCATAATGCTTATAACATTATAATTATTTCTCATATCTTCGAGCCGCTCTAGTATTTTGTTTGAAACATTTTTACTACAAAAATGTTCTTTCGATGTCCAAATATAAGCCGACCGTGACACACATTTTCCAAACAATTTACAAATATATTAATCTCTTTTATTATTACCTAACTTATAAAATAGGCTTGGCCCAAGTGAGGTTTAAAATTGAATATTAAACATTAAATTTTAACATCTGAAAATATAATAAAAAAGTACAAAATAATTGTAAGTTGGATACTCGAAAAAATCACTTGTTAAATTATTAAACTTAGAATTTACGTATTAATGAATTAATTAAAATATTTTATTAACGCGTGTCAGAATTCCATACATGTTTTAATATTAATTTTCCCTGTAAGAAATTTGGTTATTAACACATTTAGTAGTTAATTTAATCATCACAAATAATTAATTTGGATCACAACCCATTTCCATATATTTGAAATGTATAAAAAAATTCTACTAAGACTACAAAACTTTTTTCCTAAATTTTTATCGAGTTTCTATATTTTTTTTCCATTGAAAATAAAGACCTCAAGTGATTTTTTTTATATGGATCAGCAAGCACCGACTCTGATTAAATAAATTTTATACTAAATAATAATTTATTACGACTCCTTGCAAAAATAGTCACATACAAAATATCTGAGCGCTCGGTCTTTGACCGGACGAGTTCTGACGTCATCGGAACCTACGCTACCATGTATGACATTTGGAATACTAACTGAATTGGATACATGTGACGTTATTAATCCTCCGCCACTTACCGATTTTATTTGGCCCGATTCTACATATTTAAAATCGTTCAAATTAATTTATTTGCCAAGAGGTAATTAAAAATGCTTGAATTTTAGAAAAAATACTCAATATTGATAAAGTAAGTGTTTTTCATAAATTAACTCCAAGTACTATCACTATAAGCGGAAAATTTTGCTTGTGAAATAATTGAGGACTTAGCTAGCAGAGTAATTGAGTCTACGATATCTTCTTCCGGTCGCCTCTTCTATCGGAGGTTCAATATCATGAAGGCATTTTTTACATCGCTGGTTGCCGCCCTCGCCAACTCTATAGAACTGCACTCGTACCAGCTTTAAAGATTCTTAGTTATAATAATACTTATTTGATTCAGCACATGACTGAAATATAACTGTGTATAAGCATTAGCGTGGACCGTTTTTTTTTCTTTGGATTTCCATTTAGCGATAGTAATGAAAAGTTATATTTGTATTTAAAACATCAAAATAACAAAATTAAGTTTAAAAAAAATATGATAAATATTCCACGTTTTCAGTATCTTTATAAAATATTATGGAACAGTTTAATTATGTTTATTTATGTGGTCTTGTTTAATAAAATCTATAGCTTTGGTGGGTTAACTACCATTTCTTAATTTTGTATTTATATGACACCAAAACATATTCCCCCGAAGGCCCCACCTCGCCCCTCTCGTGGGCTTTGCGCCGTACTCGTCGTTCTTTATTTGCGTTAGTCAATCAACTGCTTTCGAGAGGAGAGGTCAGGTGTATTTTTTTTGGCTACAAAAATATTTCCAATACAAAAATGAGCACAACTAATACTAGGCAGTTAACCACGTGCTCTATAATTGGTACTTTTAAGGTTCTTAAATACAATGTGTTCCCCACGTACGAAGACGTATTGAAATATTGTGAGTGGGAACGATTGAAGTGTAAATTGATCAATGGCCCCAAAGACCCTCCGTTTCGTGATATTGTTGTGAAGGAACTACAAGTATTTTTAAATTATGGGAAAAAGTTTCTCTGCCAACCGTTTCTAAGGAAATAATTACAAAAAATATTAAGGCTTACCGTCTTAAGTATAAAAACTTGTTGAAGTCAAAAATATAGAAGAAATACAGTTTCCTTCCAAAAAAGAGTGGCTCAATTTAAGGTAACAAGCTCCCGACTGTTCGAAATTTGTTCTTGTAAATGTAAAGATAATAATTGCGCTTGTTCGAAAGCAATGAAAGTTTCCCTTAAAGAAAAAGAGTTTTTGGAAAACCAAAGAGGCGAGACAAAAATCTTCATCGGCGGTGTTGACATACTGACTACGAAACAAATGGAAAAGTCTATGAAGTGGAAGAGAAAAGATCTCACCGAAATAAAAGAACAGGTGTGTGAAGAAAAAGCTTTAGAATTTGTAGACACTGTATCATTGTCTTCCACCTCAACATGAGAATCATATTCTCCGATCTCAAAATCAAGTAGGCTACTTACGACTTATACCATTGCCTTTTCAACAACCAGCAAATCCCCGTATTTTACAGTTCTCTCCGAGATCTGTGACAGGTTCCGGATATCGGATAAAGCTGGTGCAGCAATCGCTTCCGCCATCTTAAATGATTTAAACATAATCCCGTTGGATAATACTAATAAAGTAATAGACCCAAATAGAATGCATCGCGCATGTCTGCCTACCAGACCTATTACTCATGAAAGCGAATACTAGGTGTAAACTAACTAGATTATTTTTTGATGGTCGAAAGGAAAAAAAAGGACACAAGTATTATAATACCACGGTACTTGAAGAACACGTATCGTTAATCGTGGAACCAGGATCATATTTTTGACGCATATTGCCCCTAGGTCAGGTACTGCCGTTAACATAATCAAAGCAATAATAGAATATTTTTCTTGTCAAAATACTTCACATGATCATTTAAAAGCAGTTAGTTTTGACGGTACAAATGTTAACACGGAAACAACTGGTGATGTGATTTGAACGATAGAGAAACACCTGAATCACCCAGCATAATGGCTGATCTGTCTTCTTCATTACAACGAACTGCTTCTACGCCATTTGATTATTAAGTTGGATGTTACAACCAATGGACTTCGTACTTTTTCCAGCCCCATAGGTTCGGCTATTCATAATTGCCATAGTTTGCCGGTACAATCTTTTTCAAAAATCGATGTGAAGTACTCGACCGATGTCCTGTATTCTGATTTAAGCACCTATCAAAAATACTCGCTTGATATTTTCAAAACAGTTTCAAGCGGACTTTGTCTTCATAATATTGCCAGAAGAAACCCAGGAGTGACTTCACGTGCACGGTGGCTAACTACAGCGAGTCGGATCCTACAACTATATATGGGAAGCGCATCGCCATCAGAAAATTTGGTCATATTAACCACGTTTATCATGAGGGCATACGTTCCTATATGGTTTAATATAAAACTACATGGATCATGCAAAGATGCTGCAAGGCATCCTATATTGATATGGTATCTTGGCAAGATATGTCAATCACATATCCTCCCACTTTGGAAGATGTAACGAAAGAAGAAATACTACTAGAAGAACTTAACTTAACTTCAGAAGTCAATCCAATTTTCATCAAATTTGACAGATTCCCCTGTCACACACAATCGGTAGAACATTGTGTGGAGATTGTGATTGAAGCATCTTCGAAAGTGTATAGCAAGAAGAACAGGGAAGGCCTTGTTACTACCACCATAAACAATAGGAAAAATATGCCGAAAATTGAAACAAAGCGTGATTTCATACCGGAATAATTGAACACATTCAATTCTTTATCATTTCTGTAATAATTATATCTGTAATTTTTCATGCTGTAACTGCTTTTAATAGTAAATAAATTGTTATGGTGAATATTGTAATTGTAACCCTTCCATTACCTTACTACTTGGAAATAATTCACAAATATTGTATTTTAATTAATTTTCGATCATTTTCCGGAACCTAAAAATGATAATATTAAAAATATTTTTTTTTATTTTTTATTAATATAAAAGAACTAAGACAACTTTTTACTATTAGCGCTTATTGAAATAAGAATTTTATATTTATATTTTTCGCATACCATAGCGGCCTACACTAATAAGTAAGGACTTGAAAATTTTGCGATGTATCCGGCGAAATTTGCATTGTTTGCGGCGAAATTTTCCTTACTTTTGGCGAAATTTGCGTTATTTTTTGTAGAACTTTTGGGAAGAGCGGTGTTATTTTTCAGAAAAAGCGGTGATCCTTTGCGACAAAAGTGATGTTACTTCAACGTTTTGGTATGTTGCAGCAAAACCATATACAAAGACATTTTTAGAATGTATGAAATTACTTTCTTATTTTCAAATACCAGAAAATTGCGTGAAAAAAACAAAAAATCGCTGATAATTTTTATGTCTTGACGCATTTCGATGTAATCTTTTTCCGACATCTCTCTTCCGAACTTGACGTCTTATTCTTGGCGTTTGTCCCGTGTCTCTGGGATTTCGTTTGGGTTCATGTCTATGGGACCGCTTCGCGCTTGACCGGCCGGAGGACCGAAGGGGTAAAAAGTGATCGGGTGTGACGTCACAATTACACAACTAAGCCCCGGGTCGTGGTGCGGTTCTGCTACACTGCTTGTAATCCGATTTTATTATAGTACTACCTGTCCAGGTTATACAAGTAATCTTGGATTAACGACGCGGTGTCTTATGTTACTACTTAGAATATGTCGAATCATTGATGTAGAGGTGTGTTCTACCCTGATTGAAAAAAAAACCGATGTTGCCGAAAATCTACAGTTAGATTTGATTTTCTGGTGAAGAAATCAGCGACCGGTCAGTGCTTGAGTTGACATTGGGTCTGGGTCCCATTCAGGTGTCGTGAGTTCAATTCCTCGGCAAGCTAAATCCTCCATCATGATACAAGCAACGTCTTACACTTACTGTAGTGGTAGTAGAAGATTTTCATATTTGTTAAGTTATTGGTAACGTGGGAATGTTTGTCTTTCTTTAAAAATAAACAATAATCATAATTTCGATGTTTCAAAGTTATTCAATCAATTATTCACCGGGTGATTTTCTCAAGGAAAAATTGAGCCTACTTCGGCCACACGAAGACACCCACAATACACATCTGTCCGTATTTTTTTTATTGTTTAAAATATTAGAATGGTGATACACGTGTGTATGATTTCAATCCAATAAAAGCTGCTGTATCACATATGTGAGATTTTGACGGCGTGCCCCATATATATGGCAGCTGTCGCAAATATGATTCATGATATGAGATGTCATTCAAAATTCTTTGATCAACCCAAGTTAATATAAATTTAACTAAAATCTTTTTATTTGCATATACCGAATACATTTTAAAAAATTGTGCATTTTTTTAAGTAACTTCACATAGGAGGTCCTAAGGGAAATTATTTCCCTCAAGGCTTATATCATCTTTAGGGATGCTGTGTGGAGGCTCTATTAGAGGATAGGAAGGAGTGAACCTGGGTTTTGAAGAGACCCATATTGTAGGAGGAAGGAAACATAGAGACCAGCAGATCAATTGCCATGAAAAGGTGGTGACTTCAGTGCACGTGCGGTGGGGGGATTAAGGTTATATGAAGATGTGTGTTTGAATTTTAATATCATGTCTTAGGATGTTACGAAGACCTTTAAACAAAAAACAAAAATTCTTAAATGTGTTGCTTTCAGCAGCATTGATTTAAAAAAAGGTGTCGAATTCATGTAGTAATTCTTCGAAAAAAATTCATCGGAAAATTACCACGCACAGTGATTGCTCATAGCGAATCTTTCCGCACTGTAAAGGTTACGTATGGATGACATCCAGAAGTTTCGAAATCCAACATACAACCTCTCAATTAATCTGTAGAAGGCCATCTGCGGCCTCTGTAATGAAAAAGTAACGACTGATAACAATTGTTAGCACTTTCATGATTAAGCTTGTTACATAGGCTACAAAATGTGTATTAAATTAGAATTTTATTTGGTAAAGAAGGAAGAAACCACATATGGTAAAATTTATTTGAAACGTTTTAAATTGTTATTTCTGTCTTTTATTTAACATTCTGCTTATGTAGGTACTGGGTATGTATATTGGTTTATTCAAGTTTTTAAATAGGTAGCAAATACATAAATATAATAGGCTAAATTGTAGAAATATTAAATTAATGCTTGTGGGTAGTGAACAAAATATCTTCCAACGGTTGTGATTTTTTAACTGTTGATATACCCTCCAAATAGCATCCCCAAAGATGATATAGGCCCTGAGGGAAATTATTTCCTTCAAGGTACTGTAAAATTTTTTTTATTTTTTTTGAAGAATCTCCAGTAAAAAGGTCGGTGGATGAGAGGCGAGTGCTTAGTAATTTCACAATCAAAAATATGTGTGATTTCTTGTCGCCCAGCTTCAAATAAAAGTCAAAACTATATCGATATGTAATATCGTCACCTTGTCATCCATTAGAGATGGAAAAAATACATTTTCTGAAAGATCAAAAAGCAAAACTCATTATTTTGTCGAATCGGGGTAATAAAAACAATGGAATTTTTGGTAAAAACACTGTGGCTTTAAATGCGTTTAAGCGACAATTGTCAAACTTAGACAATAGATAAAAGATCCAAAGATAAAATAATAGATCCATGGTAAGTCGGTGACTACCAGGAACGTGGCCAGGAAAACATTGAAAAGATAAATTGTTTTCAACGATGATAAAGTATGCGGTATTATTAATCATGCGTATTTTATAGATTACAAAATGACATAATTAAGAATGACTTGCGTAATGAAGATGAATGACAGAATCGTTAAATTAAATCTGTTGGAGAATTTTCTTTCAGGAAAAAGGTTGGTGTTTAATAAATAGTCTCACTTTGGCTTTGGATGGCCTTACAAGGGATTAAAGGCGAACAAAGTAGTTACCGGTTTAAATAATATATTTTGAAAGACTTTGGCACAAAGAAAGAACTAAAAAAATTGGTAATCTATGTAATTCTACTACAGTAGCTCAATCGACATAAGAGTTTAGGATCTCTTTATTTTATTTAAGTACCCACCTTAAAGATTCACCAATTTTTTTTATATTGACCCATTCATGAAACAAACAATATCGCATCTCTTCTTACAATAAAAATGTGCTCACGTTGTGCATGTTTTGAAATTGACTTTAAAAATAAAGGGTGCAATTTAACAAGTGATAAGATTGCGAATAAATAAAACCGTTTTCAAGTTTATTACACACATTTTTTATATAGCAATTCCGTTGAGTTATGAAACTCATTTAGCTTATATAGTTATTTCTTCTTCTTGAGTCGTTTCCTCATTGCTGGCGATCGTGACCCCCACTCCAATATCCGTCGTGTACAAGCCTCCTCCACTCCTTGCGATTCTGCGCTGCATGGAAAGCTACGGACGCCGATGTTCCGGACACCTGCGAACTTTAGTCACTCCAACGCGTCGGTGACCTTCCTTTGCTTTTTTTGACTCTTTGTATGTAAACTCTACGAAAACTTATAAAGATGAATAAATAATTTTTATAATTGATATTGAGCATTTTCCTTCATCGCCACATTTCGAAGGAGTCTATCCACTTCCTTTTGCTGGCTCTGAGTATCCATGTTTCCACACCAACAATGAATGAACGATAAATCGGCGCCCGGACGAGCCTCATCTAATTTATTAATTATTTTTTTTCTGTTAAATTCTTAGAATTTAATTTAATTTTTTTAGTATTTACTGTCAATCAAATTTAATAATTTTGCCTTTAACGTCGAAAGAGGTGTCATGATAATAATAAAAAAAACCTGAATTACTTGTAGAATTTAATAACATTATTACATTTGATTTAGATTATTATTTTTTTAAATCATCTCACTTACTTATTATATCGTCTTAAATAACGCAAGGGTGTGTTTGAAACCGGTTGGCTGAAAACTAAAAACTTTTTTTAACTGAGAAAATGTGACCTTAAAAAAAAATTAAGTTTTTTTAAAAATAATCCCAGAATTGTGAACTGCAGTAATCATACTAAATTTCTCAGTGACTGATGGGAAATTAAATGATTTATTCTATAAATAATAAATTGAACATTCGAAACTTTAAAAAGGGCGGTCCACATTAATAAATATATTAGAGGAAATTTTATATTACAGTTTGTTTCTAAATCTTCAAAAACGATCTCACCTTTTAGGAGGCCTGTTTAAAACAGCAAAACCAAACGGTGATAAATAAAAGGTAACCTAAACAATTTTTCATTCGTCCGGGAATTCTAGACGAGTTATGACTTTGTTTTTGGGATCCATCCCTTTTCGGTTATATTTCTATTTGAGGTCCACCCAGTATAAAAACAAATGTTCGCCCCGGGATTTGAGCCCGAGCTTCCTCTGATTTATGCCCTTCTATTAAAGGGTGGAAGCTGAAAGGGATCACTTGCAGATTTCAGGCATGGGGCGAAATCAGTGATTATTATTTTTGGATAGCACTACTGTAGCGTATTCATCCTGTTTTCCTGGAAACGGATGAAAATTTAATGAAGCAATTCTCTATTGTAAAAACATCACGTACATTCGTATGTGATTACTGTAATTGGTAATAGTTGCAAATAATTATAAATGTCGATGTTTGTGTTGAAATGGTTACATGTGACCTCGAATTATAACTTTACGATGCATTTTTATTTGGTATTTTTAACGCATTTTTGGTAATGTATTTTTTTTTTAATGAAAAATGGCGTACGAAACCTGTTTAAATAAAAAATCTGGACAGATAAAATAACTTTATCTGACGATCGCGTTTGACTAGAAGTAATACCACTTCAACTGATTAATAATAGTTTCCTTAATACACGGATGCTGCGTGGAGGGTCTCTTTAACGAAAGAAAGTAGAGGAAGTCATAGGAAGGGAAAAGGTATGAGAGGTGGGTAGGAATCGGGTTAGTGTATTCAGAAGTGACGAACGTATTAATACATCCCTCTCACTGCGGCGCAAGGCGATAGATTGGGAGAGTCCGACTGGATAGGTCAAGGGGTCTCCCTCAATCGGGCTCTTCAGCTAGTAGGCAAAATTATCCTCCGCCAAGACCTGAATAAACCATACCCCGTGAACCCGTGCACCCCTGCTAAGTCACCAAACATAGCTAACTATTTGGGATAACCCATGGCAGAGGTGCTGGTTATCCTGGGCGCCGATAAACATACCCAGATCTGAAGTAGTATACGAGTATGCAGTGGTATTGTTGATTTTACCTACGTGAATTGGAGGAAAACGCTTCCTAGTTATCATGCCTCTTTAAAAGTGTTTTGATGAATTTCAAGCAAATCACTACTAATTTTATGCTGAGGTCAGGAGAAGGTAAAAAATCCTCCACCCCTCCTTTGGAAACTGTTTAATTAATGGCCTATTGAATATTGAATTATTAGTATTATTATTAGTTACTAACACAAATAATCGTTTGGAGTCTTAAAAAACTCAAAGTCTTTCATGAATAGCACTAACACGCGATCTGAGGTCCCAACATGCTTGTCAAAAATAATATAAATTTATATTTTGTCACTCGAAACTTGTTAAAAACATATTTCGTAAGTTAGTATTCTTCCTTTTCTAACATTTAGTGGTGTGCTTGAAACTTGAAAATAGTATATTTTCCCCTTGACAGTTTAATTAAAATAATTAAATGTGTATTCTAGGTTAGTGGGAATAATCTACGACGCCTCGAGTGAAGAATACTTCTGATGCCGTCGTACCTGTGCCTAGTACCGCACCGCTCCGTGATGGTAACTTATTAATAAACCAGCCCCGAAAGAATGGATGAGAAATTTGCATTTTATTTAAAAATATTTCTCCCAACTTTCCTGCGCGGATTAAGTCGCCGTTTCAATTTTCAATTCAGGAACGCCCCGTATTAAAGATTGAAATTGCGGTTTAATGAAAATATTTTCAGATGTGACTTAATAAGATGTTGTTAAAACACCCAGTAAAGACGCGAAAAATATTGAATATTTTCTATATACTCGTAATTTCAAAACAAATTGTTCATTTTCATCTTGTGCCCTCGTATTACCTTCGTATATTACAAATAAACAAGAACGAACCGTCCCAATTCTGAAATATCATTTTAGGTTATATAAGAATTTCTACATCGTAATGAAGGCGGTCCTAGCCATCTCAAGGAGAACTCTTACTTCTTTAGAAGAATCCCATTTGTCGTAATCCCGAATTCCCAAGTATTTATATTGTACAACTCGAAATCCAAAGCATCTTAATGCCAAAAAAAATTGTCAAACGTCAAAAAATTAATTCCTACTACAAAAGGCAGATTTACTTGATTTTTGTGAGAAAAAAATCGCTAAAAACACTCTCCGTAAGAATAAAACCTTCAGGAGTCGAAAAATTGCTCTTGTCTTGGAGAATTAATTAAACATGGGACGACTTAGTCAAGGAAGGAGAGGAAGGATGCTAACTTAAATGAACCCATTGTCAAATTTAATATTTTAAACCGTTTTACCTTGATCTTTTGTTGAGTCTTAACAATCTTCTTCCCTGGAGATTATTCTTGCCTTGCCAGTTTCTAGAGAAACATTTCGGGAAACTTAATTAATCATTGGGCAATTATTATTAAATAGGTAAATATAACTTTTCAATTTTTTTGGCTTTTTAAAATTTTTTTAATGTCGTGAAAAGCGTGTAAACAAATATAAATGTTTTCCTATTACAACTCATTTCTTTTGGGACAGTAAATTTATTTAACAATTTAAAAAGGTAGTTGTATAAAGGCGGATACATGCAATAATGGTATTATTTCCAAATAAACCAGAAACAAGACAATTATTTTACAAAACTAACTAAAAAAATGTTTTTTTAATAAATTTTTTTTTTCAATAATAGTTTAAAATTTTAATATACTGAATACAACTGGTTTATAATTAGACAAATTTGGAATTTTAGAAATTAGAAAAAGGGTTAACGTCAATTAAATATTATTAAAAATCTTAAATTTATTTTCACATCAATAACTATATTTAGAATATTGTCAATATAAAGTTTAATAATAACGACTATCCTTATTTTATTTTTTATGCCTTGCTATTTTCATGATTGTATTTATATTAATAATAAAAATAATTTCTTCCGTATATAAATTTAAAAAAAATTTATTTCATAATATTTTTTTAAATATTTTAACATTTTTTTATTAATGACTTACCTACTGTCTCCACTTACTGTAAAAAAATTAATGTTTTTAATTTGTCTATTTGCTTACTATTTGTTTATACTTGTCATTATTTTATATAGTATATTATATATTGTTTATCCTGGTGAGGGAAGCTTTGCTTTTGAAACATTTTAGATATTTATGTTTCAAAAACAGTGGTTTAAAGAAAGTTATTCTTATTTATTACAATGAAAAATGTTTTGTTGGGGTAGGGGAAAAATTGGTTTTGAAGATTCAGTTCTTCTGAAAACTCGCAATGTTCTCATATGTTGTAATAAATGAACTGAACACAACATCAATATTATTATAATTTGTCAACTTTGAATTGCGCCGTTTAGTCATTCAATCACCACAAGAGTGCCTTATATTGGTATTGATATTTGTATAAGGTAGTTTACCTGAAAAAAGTTCGATTTTAATTGATTGGAGTTTTTAATGCCGGTTCTGACGATTGACTAAATAGAATATCATTCCAAGAATGTGGACCAGCGAGTTGATTGCTCTGTCTCCAAAACTTTTCAATATTCATTGGAGGAGTATTGTATACGTAAATAATGCATAAATTATTAAATGGAATTTAGAAATCGATAGGCAAAAGGAAAATTTGATATTTTGTAATAGTTCAACTTGTTTGTAGTGTATCGCCATGTGTTTTAAATGATATGTTAAATAAATCAATGAAAATGGTTGTAGGTAGGTAACAAGGTACCAACCAGTCACTAAATAATGTAATGCATAATATCGCTATGACAGCAGCATTTAGTAAGTACGTCGGATCCTCCCGGTACGTCACAGTCCCGCCACACTTGCAAGGGTTGCTGTCGAAAATTGAATTTTCAGGCCGGAATGGTTCCTCGAAACGTTCCAACTTTATTCGGGTATTATTTGTATGGCAACTCCGTCAGAAGCACGCAGATGGCATAATGAAATAATCCACGTGGAGTTCGTAAGGGGCCCGACTTAGGGGATTTAAATTCGATGAAAGCCTCTTAATCACTGAATATATATAAACTTACCATGGAATTAGGACAGAATTGAATGTGTTAGAAAACTGAATAAATTTTCATCGGTGTTATACAATTTTCAAGATAGTTTCAGAAGGTGTTACTTATACGCATTTTCAGCTTATATTTCTACCTTCCCTTTGTTACTCTAATACATTAATCGGGAAAGCTTTCTGCAGAAGAAATAATCTAACTGACTGAATAATAGTAATAATAATTTATTTATTGGAAGTAGTATTCTGATAAATTGATAAAATCGTATTTTTTACAGATTTTTCTCTCAATAACAAAGTCAGAAATCCAAAACACATTTTTTTTGTCAGAGTGCCTTCCCTTTATTACTCTAATACATTAATCGGGAATACTTTCTGAAGACGAGATAATCTGACTTACTGAATAATAGTAATAATAATTTATTTATTTAATGGAAATAGTACTCTGATTAATTGATAAAATCGAATATTTTACAAATTGTTCTCTCAATAACAAAGTCAGAAATCCAAAACACATTTTTTTGTCAGTGTATTCAAAGGTCACAACATGTTCCCAAAACAGATAAAAACTCTCATTCGAACTTTATTGATTAAAAGTAAGCTGGTTTGAATGTAGAAAAAAGGCAAATAATGTTTATTTGATGGGTCGGAACCCAACGTTAGAATCAAAATTAATTATGTATTAAATGTCAATAAAGTAAACGTTATCAGATTGAAGAAATTGGATGATGTTCTTTCATTTCCATATTACCCTATGGCGAAGAAATAAAATATAATATTTTTCTCTGACATGTTTCTAAGCCTAACAGGTTTTTCTCGGAGAAATGTATTAGCTCAACAATAATTGACACTTGATGGTTGATAATTTTACAGGTTTTCGCGTAATTATCAAAAGCTTTTAGAGAAACAATAATTCTATCCGAAATTGAGAGAAAACCTCGACGGATTCTTAATGAATTATCATTGAGGTATGTAGTCGGGGTTAGTCGTTATTCTCTAATTTATGTCACACCCATTTCTGTAAATTACGTAAATAATCGAATCGTTCATGACACCTGTCTTAATGAAATGTAAGAAAATAACATCAAAACCCAACAAACAATGGAACAAAACCAGTCAGTTTCACAAATGACAATGAAAACGCAAAGCTGTCCGAACATCACGCCGGCTGACACCTGAAACCGAGATGGACCTCCGGGATCGCGTGAAAAGAAAATTAAATTACCATGGAACATTCCAAACAAACGAAATAAAAAGCTGGAAATAAATACACTGATTCGATGATATGCCAAATTACTACCTTGGCCAAGGATTCAAATTTTAATGATACGTTTTTTTGCCTACCTACTCACACAAGAAGGAAATGGAGTTTTATGGATCTGCTCAGAACAAAAAGAGCACCAAAAAGCTGTATTTAAAAGGCTCAAAAGAAATAACGAGGTCACAGGTTCAATACCAGTACAATTCAAAAGAGCTTTGTGTTGAGTGAACTATAAACACGTTTAAAAAAAATATTTATCTACGCTTATATTTATTCTATATTGTGAAGGTTTTTCCAGAAAAGCGTAGCATCTGTAGATTAAGAAATACTTAAGCATTCATTTTACTAACTGAGATCAGATTAACAATATTTTATCCCTTAGATAAAGTAGATTGTTAGTTCTTTTAAATATACCCTTTTGCGTACAAAATTAATGCGCAAAACGCGGTAAATATACTTAGGTTTAAACACTAAAAAAAATTGACTACTTTTTTATTATTAATAAAAAATTCCCATTTAAAAAATAATATTAACATTTTTTATATTATCTAAATGGAAATAAATCAAATTGTTTGCAAAGGTGCAATGTTCGGTTATTATACAAATAAAAAGGAAGTCAGCTTGATACTACGAAAAATACGTATATGTGTTTAAGGGAAATCATAGGTTGTGAAAATTGTAAAAAATATTATTAAAAAAAATAACAATATATTTATATCTTACTTAATCTTGTCCTGCCTCCAACTGAGTTCTCGAAACAAAGTAATCACGTTTAATGTTTACACTTGAAATAAAATAATCACACTGCAAGTACCTATGTATACAAAATGTATAAACGTACACAACTTTTAAAGTACCGTAACAAAACTTCACTCGGACGTAAAAAAGTTTTCAAATCAACGGATAATTCGCTGTTCCAACGGAAGCTAACTGCTCACTTTATATTTTATTTTAGGCCCAGTTCATTGGTATTGTGTTTGGATTGATGGATCGGGTGGTATTTTAGGTTAATAAGGGTGGAAGCGGTGACTACCCCTGGAGGTTCCTCCGACGGCGATTCGCACAGAACTGAGTGGAAAACTTGCCGGCGGAGTAGAGAGTAAAGCGCATGCTCGATGCTCGCTGCTCGCCCAGAGCTTCGGAAATAAACCGTAGATAATTTTCTTTGTAACTTCGGTGATGGAGAATAGTGTGTAATTTTACGGTTTGGCATTTGATTTGTAGATATTGATTTCAAAGATAAGTTTGAAAAATGGGATGCTTACGTAATTTAAATATACGGAATTTGAAAAATTACAATTATTTTACGCGTATGTTCTTTCGTTTAGTTGTGATTATTTTAACAAGGAAGAAAAATAAATATGATTTATGGAATGTCCTTTTTTTACCTGAATGTAGGGAGGTTAGTGCATTCCCACCCATCCTTAGTATACACATTTATCCAAATAATATTATGAAGTTATATTAAGATGCAAAATTACTCTCAAATATTCAACTCCGAAAGTTTAATTTATTTATTTTATGTTAGTACCGCACAAGAGTCCCAACTGCTTCGAACCGTCTGGAGCCGGTGATACTATGGAATACCTAATTAGAGTATGCTGTGAGGTTAAAGGTTGCGAGGAGGGGGGGGGTAGGAGATGGGGAAAAGGAAGTTGGGGAAGTACCTAGTTATTCAGATCTAGTCACGAAACGTTCTTCCATGATCATTTTTATCCTGGGCTATACTGAAACATCCACTGTGCTGTAAAAAATAAGACAAAATAGCATTTATTATTTTCCTCCAATCCTCAATTTATCCATGAGGAAATATTTTCAATAAAGCACTTGAATAGGTAAGATAAAAAAAGAAAAAAAAATGTACATTCGATTACAAATATACAAAATTGCAATTATTTTAATGGCCGTGATTTGGGGGCATCCGATGTATTAAAGAAAAAATGTGTCTGAATTTTTTGTTATCTGACATTTTATTCGGGAAACTATGAAACAAATTTTTGATAGAAATACACGTATAATTTCATGATCTTATTGAATTCAAGGCAACGAGACGTATCACCATCGTTACTTCCAAGAAAAAATATTTCCTTTAACACATCTGCTGACATATTTAATATTATTTGAGGCAGTGAGTAGACATTTATATTTAAAGTCTCTAGAAATGCTTCAATCTTCTGGATGTCTTTCGCAGAACAAAGAAAGATTCGGGAGCGTCAAACGGCTGAAGAGATGTTTTTCTTGAGTGAAAAGTTTTCTTTTACTTTGTTTTGTCATGTATTTGTACATCAACTGGCACTATACATTTCAAGTTGACGGTCAAATTTAACAACCGATTCGTAAAAAAGGCAGAAAAAAAAAGCCCAACGTGAAAATTTGATTTTGAATGGCTTAGAACCTTTTGTTTTTTTTAATGTTCTTGATTCGTGGGGATGAAACGTAAAGGTGGTATAGTGACAGTTAGAACATCTAGGAAAAGGTAACTTGGAGGGTGTTTTGTACATGTTGTAAACTTTACTTAAAGACATACGATACACGGGGGAGATGGTATCTAAAGATGACAAAAACTTAGCAATAATCGTTTATGCCGTGAGAGCGTTACATAAAATGATACTAGTGAAAGTTTTCCTGCTTTGTACGAGGTATGTTTACATTTTTCTTTCCAAGTTAGAATTTGTAGGAACTTTCAGATACTAAGATATAATCGCGAGTTGTGTATTTAAATATTCCAGCGTTATTTCACTTCTATCTAGATCATAATATACGAAGTTAACGATATTTACATTGTACATGCAATAGTAGGGGAGAATCTTTGATGAAAATATCGTAAATCTATAAATATAGAAAGCTACTACTAACTGCGTCAAGCGTCTAAAGTATTAAAAATTATACAGAAAAATGCAATTTAAAAAAAAAAAACTAAACAAAAAAACGTATTAAAAAAAACTATGTTCTTTTGGAGTTTTTTTTATGTTTATTCATTTTTATGACTGAATGAATCTTTGAACTGAGACATCAAAAGTGAGTAAATATGAAAAGCGAGATGGAAAAAATGAAAGATCTACCTCCATATTCGACATCGTGCTGCCTTTGTTTGATGACATCCGTTCATACGGTTTTTCAAAAGTTTTATACGTGGGTTTCGAAGACATTATTATTTTATGCGTGATAAAATTGGCACCATATTTTCACCGTAAGTAGCTCGAATGATGAATATTAAATCAGTAAACACTAGCAGCTAGAGGAGTGTCGCACCTCGGAACATCAGCTGGCTTCCAGGGGGGGAAGAAATTTCGAAAACATTTTTCGTAAAAACGATTATTGCTTGATCGTTGTACAGAAGTGTTGTATACAACAACTATTAAGTCTCGCTGAGAATAAATGATATTTTTTATAAATATGCACGCTAAACTTTTAAATGGCAATAAAAAGCTTTTTTTTATTTCTAGCACAGTTGAAATCATATACCTTAATATAGTACAGCATGAGATAACCTGACTTTTATGAGCCCGACACGGGCTCATAAAGGGAAAATTGCTCCTGCTTTTGAATATTAGTGACGAAATCGCTTCGTGTGACAAGGTACTACTCACTAGCCGTGAGTGACTCAATTAGCAGCTTTTAATTTATTAATAATAAATTAATAATGTAATAAGATTGCTTAAATCAGCCGTTGTTACTGGTCACGTGATTTCTTCGCCTATCGATTTACTGCCATCTCAAGCTAATCGCTAGTTATTGAATGTTTTTGTTTTGTTTCGTGCAGTTTTAGACATGTGGAACATTTCACTCACTGCTACCTCCGCAGTTTCAGTAGCTCCGTGTCACTCTACTATGAAGTGCCGATCATTCGCTGCAGCAACATAGCAGCGACGAAATCGCTCCGTCTAACCGTAGTTTAAGCAAGGCAGAGTATTTTCTTTGAATATGTTATAACATAGCTGTTTTTGAATATTTTTCATTATTATTACATACATTAATATCAATATAAATATTGTAGCGTAGGTACATTAATGTCCACTGACAAATAGAATTCCTAAATTCGCTAAGCAAAACTGTTTTTTTTTTTATTGTTCAAATTTAATACATTTTATATCAATTTACAATATTATAGACTTTGAGGTTTGTATGTGACGCTAAAACTTAAATAGATTTTTGAAATTTTAAAGCATTTTATATTGGGAATTTTTATGTCTTCACGTTTTTTTTAGGAAGAGGACTCTCAATTGTGATTTTAGCTATATTTTTTTAACCCTAATCTCGGGTTTTACTATAAGAAAACGTATAGTAAAACTAGTATTGAATAAATCTCAGACCAGCGCTGGAAAAAATCTCACGGCTCCAAAATGCGATCTTTGAGAAACCAAATGCAATAAGGAACTTACTTAATATCGATGTTGACCTTCTAACCTAAACATCACTGTTTGAGCAACATTCAGAATCAAAACGTTGCTTGAAATGACTTTAGCCGTGCTTGGTGATCAGATCTGAATAGCCAGGTACTTCCCCATCTTTCTCTTCCCCATCTCCTTACCCTCCTTAAAACCTTCAACCTCACAATATACTCTAATTGGGGATACCATAGTTTCACTGCCTCGTGCGTACCACACATCCAAATTTAAAAAAAATCTTCATAATTTTTTTTTAGTAAAATGTGTATCCCGATGAGAATAGCTTCACTTTTGAAACATGTTGATATTTTTATATTAAGCAGTGGTTTAAACAAAATAATCTTAATTATATAATTGAAAATACACTTTGTATACACCATTTTATTTAAAATATATAAATATTTCTACATGTTTCGATAGCAATGCTATCATCTTCAGGAATAAATTAATACTAAAAAATAATTTCAAGTATAGAAAAATGATAAAAAATTTAAAACAATAATTTAAGAATATACAAAATATGAGCATAAACAAAAATGAATTAAAGTAGGTAAGTAACAGATAAAAAATGTTAATGACAAAATAATTATACAACATTGAATAATACATTTAAATTAGAAATATAAATAAAAATTATTATTATTAATATTAATATGAAAATAAATTTAAGAGATAGTATTTTTTAGTATTCATTTATTCCTGAAGATGATAGCATTGCTATCGAAACATGTAGAAATATTTATGTATTTTAAATAAAGTGGTATATACAAAGTGTATTTTCAATTATATAATTAATAATGATGCCACAAAGTTATCAATCATTTGAAGAAATTATAAAATAATCTTAAATAATTTAAAAAAGTTTTCATGCCATAATATTATTAGTTAATGAATTTTTTTCTTTGTATTCACCATTTTACTAATATACACGATTAGATACATCGAAAGCGACGCTTCCTTCACCTGGAAAATATGGAATACTAAAAATAATAATGTCAAGTACAGACAAATGATAAAAAACAATATATTCTATATATTCCAGATAAAGAAAACATCTCTTTAACACCTAAATATATGCGTATATTAATAAAGTGGTGAACACAAAGTAAATTATTTATTGCCAATGACGCCAAAAGATACCAATGTTTTGAAGAAATTACATAATATTATTCATTGAAGTTCTGAATGCTGAAAAAAGATTACAGAATAATTTTGAAATTAAGCCACAATTAAACATTTAAAAATACAAAATAAGACGAGGTCTTTAATTTCTTTAATACATTGTGAACCTTTTCGACATGATTATTTAGATAAGGTTATATTATGGAGTATGTATGTATATAAAAGTTGTCCAAGGAAGCGAAGCTAGCAGTCCACAATGGAGTGCTGATACCAACCTTGATGTATGGCAGTGAGGCATGGAACTGGCAGAGGAAGGATGAAAGTAGACCGAATGCTGTAGAAATGAGATCTCTGAGACGAATTGTGGTAAAACCATGTATGATCGAGTGAAAAAATGTTGAGATTCGTAAAGAATGCAAGGCTGATGTAAGCGTAGTGAGCAAGATTAAGAAAGGGAAGCTTAGATGGTTTGGGCATGTAGAGCGAATGAACGAAGAAAGGAGTGTAAGGAGAATATATGACGCGAATGTGAATGGAAGAAGAGCCCGGGGACGCCCGAGGAAGACATGGCACGATCAAGTGAATCAAATACTCGAGTCGGGCCATGTCGAAGTCGGAATAACAGAAGAGAATGTATGAGGCGTTGTATGAATGTGAATGAAGTAAGAAGTGTATGCCAAGATCGAGTTGTTTGGCGGTCCGTCCTCTCTGCCTACCCCTGCGGGGAAACGGCGTGATGGTTAGTTAGTTAGTTAGTTAGTTATGTATTGTTGGTAAATATTAACATTTCGATAAAATCTTCAGGGATGACTCGATAGTTTGCTAATACGAAGCAGGGTTTAGTGATTTTCATTATATGTAAATCAAATTTATAAGGGTTTCTGGCAACACCCAATCCAGCCCTTTCAGTATTCCCCATTTTATAGGCAGATTTTGTCTCCACCTCGCGCCCTCCTGTTTACACTTCCCTCCCTTTCGCTTACAAAATTTATACCTGTTTAACATTATCCTTACAGAGATGTGCTGATACACTTCTGTAATATATTTTGTTTTATATTTCGTATATGTAAAAATATGCGAAGTGCGTAGTTGTGTTACGACCTCGATGTCTGAAGAAATAACATGAGATTTTCCATTCCTATACGTATAAACACAGCTGACGCAGTTATTCAGCAATTGTACTCGGGCACGTGCCCCGTGCATTTTTTAGTAAATTAAAAGCAAAAGTAGTTTTTACGGTAATGTTATTGGGTGACGTTTGATTTAATATTTGATTACTACCATTCTATCGACTGTTGCTACTTTATGAAGCTGTTGAATTTGATTCATAAAATTATCCGTTATTATAATGCCTTCAATTTTTTTCTCTATATTACCAGGGCTGATTAAAGCGTAATGAGTAAGATTAAGAAAGGGACGCTTAGATGGTTTTGGGCATGTAGAGCGAATGAACGAAGAAAGGAGTGTAAGAAGAATGTATGACGCGAATGTCAATGGAAGAAGAAGCCGGGGACGCCCGAGGAAGACATGGCACGATCAAGTGAATCAAATACTTGAGTCAGGCATAATGTATGAGATGATGTATGAATGTGAATGAAGCAAGAAGTGTAGGCCAAGATAGAGTTGTTTGGCGGTCCGTCCTCTCTGCCCACCCCTGCGGAGAAACGGCGTGATGGTGAGTTAGTTAGTTACCATTTTCGAATATCGATTTTTAAGATATGAGACGCTTACATAGTACTCAACTTTGTTTTATAAAATGCATCAATGAATGAATGTATCGGTTTTTCATAGAGTTTCTGCGATCCTCTGCTACTGTTTCTTTAATGTTCCGATGGTAAATTTGACCCTGAGTTCATTTTCGTGATTAATAAAACATGTTTTTTACAAAATAACGTTTTTGTAAATTGCATCGTCCTTACCAGATAACGTGTTTATATATTAATAACAATTATATGTATCTATTTATCAAGAGCAGTTACCCTAGAATAGCCACTCTGCCATGGTAAGTAAAGATGCAGTAATTACCATGGGAGTCATTCTCCAGAATGAAGGGTGGAGTTATGTTAAAACTTTTTGCATATTTACAAATGGCCCAATGCATTTTTTTTTCCAAAACACTCGTAGATACTTTTTCTATATTATCATAACGGCGAGGATTGTTCAAATAACAATATCTGTCAAAACAGGCGTTTCTCTAATTTTAGTGTGTTTTAACTTACCATTGTAAATGTTTATCAAGTAATTGTGGTAAGTAAAAAAGCAGTATCTACGTACATATATTTAATAGCTCACCATGTTTATAAGTTTAAGAAGATATTTAATTTATTCATTGTTATTGTTAATTAGTAGAACTGCATTAATTTTATTATTTATTTTAAGCAAATCTTTCAACAAAAAAAAAATATTGTTTTCAAGATTATTTTGTAAAACTACAAATTAATGTAAGGATTTAAAAAATAACTGTACATCTTTTAGTAATAGTAATAACTATAAATATTTTAGTTACAGCATTAACTATATTTATATTAGTAATAATAAAATCTATATTTAATTAATAATATATATACGTAATTCACAATAACTATTAACCAATAATAATAATTACATAAAATAAATAATGACTAAATACAATTAATAATAAGTTGACATTATTGACTACATGTAATTAATAATAAATAAAATAATTAAAAATTAATACACGTAAATAATAACGTCTATTTACAATTAATAACCACCACATATAATTTTAAAAAAAATTTATGACAATATACAAAACATAATTACTACAAATAATAATAAATAACGAAAAAACAACTGCAAACAGTTTAATGATAAAGAATAATAAATAATAGCTACAAATCATTTAATAAAAAAAAATATTTAGACATCTCTGAATATATATAAAAATCAATGTAAATTTGTTTGTTCGTCCTCAATGTTCTCGAAAATTACTCTACCGGTTTCGCTGAAAATAGCACGGTTTGTTTTTATTAGTGCCGGAAAGGGTTAGAAAGTAGTTTGACTGAAATCTAATATGTAAAACTGTTGCTTTAACGTTTTAAAATTACTACGAAAAAACATTGAACCTGACATGTTTTATATAGGTTAGCATAGATATAACACTCTGGTTAGCCACAGATTACATATTCAAAAGAAGAAGTTTTTTTTTGTTTAGAATATTTCGCATTAAAGCCATTTTTTTGATAATAAAACAGAAAATCCTAGTTAAATCGGTTCCATAAGGTTGGACATACGATCCATCCAATCTCGATCTCAAGAATTGCAATCACTCAATAATACTAACCGTTATTTTCACGAATATTGCTTTGATCTGATTTTTCCCCGAATCACATCGGAGGCATCATTTTGATATCAAAACCGAAAAAAGTGATTCAATCGGTTCCATTAGTTCGGTGATAGGAGACATCCAATCTTGACCCCAATCCTAAAAATCTCACAATAAAATATATGTTTTTTTGGAAAATTATTGCTTTAGTCCGATTTTTCCAATGATTCACATTTAGACCATAATTTTCAGAACTAATGCGAAAAAAGTAGTCAAATCGGTGCAATAGGGTCGGAGATAGGATCCATTCAATCTCGATCCCAACCCATGAATTCGCTCAATAATGCTAACCGTTTTTTTCACAATTGTTGCTTTGATTTGATTTTTCCATTAAATCACACGAAGGCCATCTTTTTGACAACAACACTGAAAAAAGTATTGGAATCGATTCCACATGGTCGGAGATAGGAGCCATCCAATCTCGACCCCAAGCCTTGCAATCCATCAACAAAATACGTTTTTTTGAAAATTATTGCTTTGGTCTAATTTTTCCATTGATTCACATTAAGGTCGTCATTTTGACTACAGAAGCGAAAAAATTCGTCGAATCGGTGCCATAGGGTCTGAGATAGGAGCCATCCAATCTTGACCCCAAGCCTTGCAGTAATCACTCAATTATATTAACCGTTTTTTTTAACGAATATTGCTATTATATGATTCTTCCACGGAATTAAATCATTTCCATCATTTTAACAACAATGGGCTTGAATAAGTTATTCTAAATTTGAATATTCTTGTCAATAGTTGTCCCATATGAATCAAAATCGGATAGGTCTATCCGAGAAACTATTTAAATATTACAAATTAATTCCGGTAGAATCTTGTAATCATGCCATAATGGCAGCAATCAATCAAAGAGAAATAATTGAGGATGATATTGACAGTTCTTAAAAAGCCGATGTATAATACTGATCAAAATGACGGAACGGATTGAGGAGCCTGTAGCTTAGTGGCTAAGATCGCGAGATCCCGGATAGACCGTGTGTTCCCGGGTTCGAGTCTCAGCTGCTATCATTACCTTTTTTTCTGTGTTTTTTCGGTTTCATGTTTCATTTTGTGTGTTGTTACTATTATGTTCAATACAATAATTATTTCTTAAATCTGAATTACTTTTTGTTCTTAACCTAATATAATCATGAATTATTTTTTCCTTCGTTGAATTACATAGGGCCGAAAGACCAAGGCGAAAATACGAAGTAATTTATTCTGTTTATTTTATGCATTTGCATTTAAAAAAAATTATTACATAACTTTGCATCTACAAAACTAAATTTTCTACACAAGCTTTAATGCAGCCAGTCCTAAAATTAGTACTGCACCATTTTTTGTTTTTCAATAAACAGAAGCGTTTAATTGACTGCATTGTGTACTGGAAGTGAGAGAGACATTTGACTAACACAAATTTATTTATTAAGACCACTTCGGTTTCCGGAAATTTCATAAGCAAAAGAGAATATGATACATACACAATAATATGGATAAACAATATAGAGTAATCAACTTCAGTTATGCATTATTCAGTTAAGTACATAAATAACATAAAGTTATTATAGTTAGGTATACCAACATCGAAATGACTATAAGTGACCAGCTCAGGTATGGGGGGCTCCATCGAAGCCAGACTAAAGTTAGCCTCTCAGAAGTTGGGCGTACTGTACAGAACGTGCAGATACTTTAATAGTATACAACTACTGACCATGTACAAATCGCAAGTGCGTCCCATTGCAGAATTTGGCAGCTGCCTACGGTCGGTAGCACAAAAAAAAACCCTTGACTCTGTGCAGAAACGGACGTTCCGTTTGTTAGAATCTAACGGATTGCAATCTTAACTAACGGATTGCAATCTTAACTAACGGATTGCAATCTTTGAAGCACAGACGTCAGGTGGGAATGGTGTCCTTGTTCTACCGGTATTTCAATGAAGATGCTATGGAGAACTAGCGTCATTGATCCCTTCGGCACCGGTACACAGTCGGGAAGCACACCACAAACACGCTTCTACGACTCGTTCTTGTATTCAATAGCTCGGTTGTGGAATGATTTGCCGGCCTCTGTTTCATCTCTCCTACAACATCGGTCTCTTTAAGACCCAGGTTCACTCCTTCCTATCCTTTAAAAGATCCTCAATAGAGCATCCCCAAAGATTACATAGGCCTTGAGGGAAATTATTTCCATCAAGGCTTCCTGCGTGGAGTAACTGCCTCAAAAAAAAACATAATTGAAATTATTTCCATCACGGCTTCCTGCGTGGAGTAACTGTAAAAAAAAACATAATTTACATAAAATAGTAGTACAAATTTTCAAACGGTCAGACAAAAGAACGCTATTCTGATTGAATCTGTGTGTTACTGTTTGATTTGTTAATCAATATGCAATCAAAACAGCTGTTACTCGTAATAATAAATACAGCGACCACAACTCGTAAAAAATTGCAACCTATTTTAAAATAACACATTTAGAAAGTATTTAGCTGCCGGAATTAAAATAATTAAAGAAATTCCCTTTACTTCAAACATTAACGGTTCATTAAAGTATGAAAAACCAAGAGAGAATTCTCAGTTTTAAGTTTTTGTGTAGAGTTTTTTATGCGCATTACATTCAAAGGGTTCTCCTTACTATTATGCCTATTAAAATAATACTCAGAATGTTTCAATATTTTATATCCAAATGGCGTAGAGTGCTGGAATATGATACGAATTTTTGAATAGTAACTCAAATAATATTATAATCGTTAAAACCAGCAAAAACAAAAAGTTTATTTAATTAGTATTTAAAAATATCACCATAAATTTTTTCGCGTATTTCACTAATTTTGCCTCTTAACAAACAAAAATATTAGACCTTTAAGCGTTCAAAGACACTTTTCAGTTCTCTCATTTTATTAGACAATTTGTGTGGAGATTTCAAACTTACGAGAGGTGCACCACATATCTTAAGAATTAGAAGAGTTATTAGCCAGTTGTCATTTTTGTACTAAAATTATATGATGCAGCTTAAACTGCTTTTGTCGCGATCCAATTTAACAAAATGAAGTAAAACTTTTGTATTTAAATACTAATTTTGATTTAATATAAACCAGGTGAAAGCGAAATCGAATGGTGTTTAAATTAAACATGTTAGGGCAAGATTAAGAAAGGGACGCTTAGATGATTTGGGCATGTAGAACGAATGAACGAAGATCGGAGTGTAAGGAGAATATATGACGCGAATGTGAATGGAAGAAGAAGCGGGGGAGGTCCGAGGAAGATATGGCTTGATCAAGTTAATCAAATACTTGAGTCGGGCCATGTCTGAAGTCGGGATAACAGAAGAGAATGAATGAGACGTTGTATGAAAGGGAATGAAGGAAGAAGTGTGTGCCGAGACCGAGTTGTTTGGCGGTCCGTCCTCTCTGCCTACCCCTGCAGAGAGACGGCGTGATGGTTAGTTAGTTACTTAATTATTACTAATTCAAAACATTTATTTTTTTTATAATTTTATAATAGTCCACGAAAAAATACTTTTTTCTACCATAAAGATTTTTTTTCCTTTAGTTAATGGGATTCATTTTTATTTTATTTTATTTATTTATTTACGTTGACATTTACATTAGGAACATTTGTGTTGGCAGAGCAACGTAATTTATAATCAATTGAGGTACATGTAAGTTGAAGTTGCATTAGGTTTGCCTGGTCGATATTAATTCCTAGCTAGACATAGTGGCTGTTCTAAGGAATCAAATATGTGGTGGTTATCAGAATATCGATTTGAAAGGTGTTTTATTATTTTTAATTTATTGTTGAAGCTCTTTTCGGACGGTTCCGAAATTGTAGTAGAAAAAAAAACGAAATTTATGTACTATTAAAAAAAATACATAGAAGTTCAGTAATATTTTTGAACAGGTTCTCGGACTCTGTTCTTGCCAGGTGAATAAGCTATTTGGTAATATTTTTGCCGAAGGATGACAATTCACAGTTTTTAACCTCGGTGGATATTGTATTGTAGATTTTTGGTTCAAGATAGGTGTGTGTTTTTTGATACATTGTGGTAGCACTCACCGGGATTGTCAAATCATTTCTGCTACGGCTTGATACGTGTTCGATTTTACTAATATATTCTATATTTTTGTGTACATTTATGATGACTTTTTTTATGAAACTTTGTCTCATGTCCAGAGAATTAAAATCTTTAAGCACTCCGATACCTGAAATATTTCCTAGTGATGACTCTGATTAGTGCTTTCTGTGCCTTTAGTAGTGGATCAGTTATTGTAGTTCCTGATCTCTCCCATCCAATAATACCGTAGGTAAGGATGGAGTTGCACAGCCCAAAATATGTTTTTCTTAAATTTATTTGATTTAATACATTTCTTAAAGCATAAAAAATGTATATTAATTTTCTAATCATTTTTGCAAGATTTGCAATGTGATGTTTATTCTTAAGGTTATTATTTGTAAATAAACCTAAATATTTAATTACGTGAACATATTCAAGTGCATTACAGTAACAAAGCGTCTGAGCATTTTGACTTATGCAATTTGATTTATGTATCTGTATTATGTGTTTCGGTTGTCCCGCCTTAGTGGACACTGAATCTAAGATATTTCGTTTTTGTGGCGTTTAATATAAGAAGGTTTTTACTAATTTTGCCGCCTATTGTAAAATATCATAATTCATTTATGTAAATTATAAAATCTATGTGTCCAAGCATACTACCTCGACGTGCACCATCGTTAATCCCTAGTGAAGTGCTCATAGATGTACCGTTTTTTAATTGCAGTGATCTACCTGATATAAAACTCTTTAACCAGTCACTTGGCCTGCCTGTTATCCTATGTGCTGAAGTGTTTTGAGAAGAAGCTTGTGAGAGATGTAAGGTCTAGGAATATTGCAACGGTTTTTTTCCGCCGTCTATAATACTAGAGATACTTTCTGTAAGGTGTGCTGTAGCTTGATCAGTTCCTCTTTCCAGCCTAAAGAAGTACTGCTGTGAGCTCAAAAGGTTATGACTTTCTACGTAACTGCTCAACCTATTTTTGAAGTTATGAGTTTTGAGATGGTGCTCAGAAGAGATATGGGTCTATAGTTTTCGATTTGGTTTTTTGGTCCGCTTTTGTGGATCGGAACAACTAAAGATTTTTTTAGGTGTTCAGGGAAAATCCTGGAAGAAAATTTTTTGTTAAAAATGTACGATAGTGAACTGGCAATATAACTCCCTATAGATTTTACGATTTGAGTGTTTAGGTTATCAGGCCATTTTGCGTGTGTCGTTTTTAGGCTCGGAATGATTTTCTTAACCTCCTCTTCACTAGATGGTGAGAATTTTATATTTAAATTAATAATAATGTATAGATTGATTACATTGTATTTTTTCAGCCAGTGATTCTTCAGTGTGATTGGTTTCCTTCAGTGCCTTCTTCTGTCTCTACCAACTTAAAACTTCTCTGACAACTTAAAACCAATACTAGTAAAATTTTGGTTAGTTTTGCACACAATCCTATCTGGATCACTAATTATTATATCGTCAGCATGGAGTTCATTTATGTTAGTGTTATTTTTTATGTTTTTAATTTTTGTTTTTTTTTTTTATATTTCGAATAATTTTCCACATATCTTTACTGGGGTGGGGGGTCCTTATCGTTCTTTAGCTTTACGAATGACATTTCTAGAAATATTTCGATATGGATGATAGTTTTGTTGTTTAGAAGTATTCGAGGGGTTTCTTGTCGTTACTTTGTGGAGATGGTTTCTTCTGTGAATAGATTTCACAATACCATTACTAATCCACGGAGTAAGCTGAACCTTATTGTGAGCAATGTGACGGTCTTTACAATTTTTTGCCACGCATGAGCTGATTTATTAATAAAAATATTAAGTGTATTGTTTACTTTATTCTCTTCATAAACATCAGACCATTGTTCTTTAATTAGTTACCTTAACAAGCCCACGTAACTGAGAAAATTGATATGAAACGATTTAAATTTTTTGCTTTGTAAATAATCCGGTATGCTTATAGTGGTCGTATAATGATCAGATATTGTATTGTGAATTAAAAGTGAAGTGGAGTTTGTTATATTTCTCGTATTCATATGATCTAAACATGATTTGTAGTTTCCTTGAATGCTAGTCGGAGATTTAATATTTAATACGAAGTTATTTTCCGCCATAGCACTTAAATAGTCATAAGATTGTCTGTGCATTTCCCCAAAGTATTAATGTTTATGATACCCATAATTATTTACTCTTTGAAATTAGAGATTTTTTGGTCAGTTCAAATATCTTCTAAAACGCATGTATGTCATTGAAGGACGGCGATCTATATATACGTAAAAGGCATAAGTTCCTGCTAATGATGATCTTAAGGCAGTTTGTGTGATTCTTATATCTTGTACCTGAGAGAAGATCGTTTCCCGGATGTATTCAACAACGCCATTATTTTAATTAATATGATGTGAGGTATGGTATTCATTGAAACCTTGTATTTGTTTTGATACATATGACTCATTAAGTCTACATTCTGTGAGCATTAGAACACACTGCTGATTTGGTATTCTCTAAAAACATAAAAAAATTGTCAAGATTTTCCATGGAGTGACGGTTTTGATGTATAATGTTAATTCTGTTTGTTCCACATTTAAAAACCATTCATTATTCGATGTTCTCAAAAATGACTCCATCGTTAGGTTCTCCAATATCATCAATTCCTTCAAATATATTTGAAACCATTTCACTTTGGAGATGTATCGTATTTCCGAACAAAGTATACAAGTAAATGTGTATACAAGATACGGGGTGAATGTGTAGGAGAAATATTATTTGTAACGTGATAAGTTGGAGGGTAGTAGATTTGTTTTTACTGTACTTTCTATATTTTCTCAAATTTAGCTTATTATATCTAGAATCGCAATTGTTTTTTATTTCGAGTACTACGAACAAACAAAAACAAAAGTAAACTTTAACTAACTAAACTAAGGGTAAACTCCCTTTTGTTAGAATTTCAGGACATGATTTTTTGGTTTTTATTATCATTGTGAAAATGATTTAGTTTCCCTAATGGTAGGAGCAATTTCTACGTTACAAAAAAGGAGTTACCAGACTAATCACACAATGCTTCCTACTGTGACATTTTGAACTTCAAATAACCTCAGAGGGTGAGTGAGAACTAGAGTCAACTAGAGACACTAACTCGTCTCTCGTTGACTTTAGTCTTGAATTTGTATTCATCTTCCTCCGTGCTGAACTTTGCTACTTACAAATCTTATTTAACTTCACGTGACTAGTTGCTGGGAATATGATTAAAGACGCCTTTCATAATGTATGGCGCCGTGACATTTTTTAACTAATGGGAAAAAATGTTAATAACAACTTAAAGTATAGGCAGTTCAAAACAGGGGCGATTTTTAATAAATTATATTATACTTTCATCGGATAGTTAAGTTTAGATCTTTGTGCATTAAATATTGACTTGTTAAAGGACTTTGTTCCAACAAAATTTTCTCATATTAAGTATTGAAAAACGATACATTTTATATTTACCGAAAGTTGCTCAGCGACAATTATCGGTGGTTTAAGCTGGTGATGAAAAATCTCATTATTTTACATCACCAACGTTGCTCTATAGTAATAGTACCCGGATGCAGGTAAAGACCAGGCCGAGTTTTGATAGTTGTGTAACTATATTTATAGTAGAGATAAGAAGTTACGCACAATTTGGCGATCTTTGTTGTATTTTCAGGTATTTTGGGGCTCCAGACCAGAATGGGGTCAGCAGTCAGCAGTCAATGGAGTCAGCAGTTGTGTAGTAATAACATATCTGTGGGCTCTGTATAGTACGCCCAGTTTCTGAGAGGATAACTTTTCTCTGGCTTTTATTATCATATTTTGTAATATGATTTGTTCAGAAAAAGTTTGTTTGTGAAATGTTTTAAAAAAAAGCTATGTATTATCCGGAATCGCTTTGCGTTTTTATATATTGTTCTAAATGACGTTCAGAAAAAAAGATCTGCTGCGCTTTTTAAATATTTATAATGTCATAAAAGTAAGTGTGTGCGTCCTACAAAAATAGAATCATTTACCCTTAGGTATAACCTCGTACCCAGGAATTGTCTGTATCTATTCTCTTATATGATTGCCTAGACGAGCTAAGTTAAGACAAACCGTGGAAGTTCGCTAACAAAACATAATCATTATAAATGAGTGCGGCATATGTAACCTATCGAGAAGCCGAGTATCTTGTGTACACACTAAGGAAGCACCATTCCCTACTAGGGGTTGTGTTTAGGGGTACCAATACAGCCTCAAAAGGCAGAGTTCTCCACGGCATACTGAATATTCCTAATGTTTGATTAGAGTCAAAGGAAATATTCAAATAGGTAGTTTTGCATAAATTAAAGATCTAATATATAATATTTATGACTATGCAATACCATTTAGTTGTTCTTACAGCGAAAATTTTATTCTGTAGAACATTGGTATCATACAGTTATCATGCATATATCGTCAAATTTAAAGAATGAAAAACCCTCCATGGGGTTAAACTTGAGGGTTGGGTAGATATCGCTTTAACCCTTACCACTCCATTATTTTTTAATATTTGTTGTCAGCCAACTCTAATTTAAATAATGTCAAAATATTAATTTATTGATGGGCAGTTACAAAAACGTTATTTCATAGTTAAACAAAAACGGAAAATAGTCAAAATCTTATTAAAACGTGAATTTAAATGTTTTTTATCGAATGATCACAAGAAACAATGTCACGTGTCAAGTTTTGCGGGCGAAAATACACCGCGCGCGCACATCTTATCTTGTCGGCCGCCAGCCGACAACTGAGTTGTAGCGTACGAATAGTGATGTCGGCTGGCACCCGACAAAGGAGTGATAAGGGTTAAAAAGAATCTTCATTTTTTTGACCAGGTGAATGAATCTCGTAATCAGAGTAGTGCAACTCAATCAATCCAGCCTGCGTTAAAATGTATTGGTGATGTCACCTTTACATGTCGCATGTTTTCATCTCTTCTCGCCGACCAATAATAACCTTTAAAACTGTAACTAAACTTTATTTTCCACGGTCTCCCTTTATGTAAACATTACTCAATTCCTGAATAACTCAAAATAATTGTTTTGGGACGATATTATGAAAACAAAATGACATATTACCGAGCAGATAAAACATTATTGGATATCGAAATGAACTGGGCAATAACAAACGTATTTACGTCTGTTTGTGTTTGAAATTTTAATCAGATTGTTTGATTGAGGCTTCGATAATATCAGAGTTTAAATTTATAATGATTTGTTTATTAACTAATTTATAAAATATTTCCCCTTTATCACTTCGAGAATAAAGACAAAATTTTCCCCTTTGTACATTTACTTATTTGATTAGACGCCTATCTGGGTTTTTACGTGAATTTTAGAAAATAATATAAATATCAGTCAATAATATCAATAAACAAAAATGTCAAAAATATCAATCGTGTACAGTATAATAACGCCTTCCGCATAATGTTTTGCCTCCCCAGATATTGCAGCGCTTCCAGTATGTTCACAAAGCGGCGAGTTTTCGGTTTTGCAGCCCTTATAAGATCCAGGGTGGCTGGAATGAGGGTAAGAATAAACAGCTCCAGGAATATCCTCATCATGGAAGAACGCCTCAGTCCAGCATCCAGCATCCTCACAACTTAAATGCCACAGTACCCTAAAGGCGTTATTATGATGTTTTTAATTTTTATTGGTTATTTTATTTATATTTTTTAATTTTTGTTTACCTACTATCGTATTATTATTTTATTTCTTAAACTTTTTGTATGTATTTTCTTATAACTATTGCATGTATATTTTGTATGGAATATGTGGGACTGCACTAACCTACCCAAATACCGGAATAAACACTTATTATTATTATTATTAAAAATTATAAGCACATAGACATTTTAAACCATAAAGTAATGAACTTTTTTTAAAAACTTAAACAGTAACATAAAATAGAAAACTGAAACCAACATTGGCGCTATTTATTCAAGCTACAACACTGCATATTGTAGGATTCATCAATATGCTGGTATAGAAGACGTTTTTCTGTATAAATGGAATCAGCAAATATATCAATAATGCATTCAAAATTGTTGCCCAGATCATGAATCCTATTGGTTCACGAATGAGACTGAGTTGGTTGTGTAAGTTTTGCAAAAAAATGTTACAGTTTGTTTTGTGTTCCTGGTCGGTAAATTTAATTTAATAGTGGTGAAGATGGCTGGGCTATTAAATAGGTTGTTAATGATTCTATATAATACAGCTTGTTCTGACATAATTCTCCTGTCAGACAGTGTAATCGAATGCAATTGATTCATCAAACTTACATAATTCATATTTAAAAAGATTATTTTGAGATTAAAATTTATATATTTAAGATAATAATAATAATAATAATAATAATAATAATAATAATAATAATAATAATAATAATAATAATAATAATAATAATAATAATAATAATAATAATAATAATAATAATAATAATAATAATAATAATAATAATAATAATAATAATAATAATAATAATAATAATAATAATAATAATAATAATAATAATAATGTTTTTATTTAATTTCTAATACAATTACAAACATGTTATATTTAATACGTAAGAGAAATTACAGGTACTTATTTAATATTTGTAAAACAATGAAGAAATATACTAAAAATAAAAAAAAAAATAAATTCAGAGATATTTAAATAAATTCAGGCAGTGGTGAAGATCGCGTCAATGAGAAGAGATTCTTTCAAGAATCAATAGAATTTCCCTTTTGAATCTTTCCTCACTGACGCAAAATATGTCGATATCCTGTGAGATTTTGTTCAGGAGCAATATACTCTTCCCCACCGGAAGAGTATATTGTGTTGAACCCTTTCTATATTGTTAGGGTGTACTTTATACAAATGGGACCAAATAGGTGAATTATATTCCACTTGACTTCTAACTAATAAAGTGTAGAGCAATCTCATACAATCTAAACACTTGAAATCTATTAAAGTTCTGCAAAGGAAGCCAAGGATCTTTAATGTCAGTCTGTAATGAATATCGAGTTTTCATTGAATATTCACACCTTGATATATACAAAATTGCTTTAAAATTCTTTTTTCTGTGCACCGCATTAGTAAAAATTATATTTTAAATAAAACACATTGTGTTCTAACACTCAAATCAACTAAATATATACAGCACAATAAAATATTGGGGGCAAATCTCAAAAGAGACAAGTCAATTATTAGGTAAACAGGTCTAATTCGTTTGTACATTAAACATTTTCAAATATATTAATGTTTATTCCAGCGAAATGAGAATGTCAAATTAAATTCCCAAATTTACAATTGACAAAAAATCGTCGCCAAATTGGCCTAAAACGAAAAGCAGCGCTCGTTCCCATTGATATGGTACTAACAGTATAATGCGCCTGCGCACCGAAAATCGCAAACTAAGGTAGATTATACAGACGCGGGAGATCTGAAATGAGCTGAAGGGGAAAAACTGTCGCAGACGTCATAAATCCTTACCCAAGATAAACAAAAAAAAATATTGAAGATATTTCTAGAGATGTCAATAGTATATTACTATAACGAAAACAAAAATTACAAGCTGGGGGTCAGATGCAAACCTTAGCCTGCGAACAATAAACAAAGTCATTTCTGGATTGAATTCCTCGCTCTATTGCATACAAGCATCTTACAGCGCCAAAATTTATTTGTAAAAATTCTTCTTCACCACGTAACTATCCCAATAGGAGACGCCATAGTTCTACTGGTTTCCGTTGGTAGGGAACAGTTGGAAGCCTTGTGCAGTATTCATATACAAACAGTTGTTTATTGATTACTTTGCTAGGTTCCACCAGAGTGGAAGATACTCTGAATATCGCCCTGGTGAAAGACCACCATTTAGAATTGAAAAGTTGCTTGAAATGGTTTTTAGCCGTGTTTGGTGACCAGATCTGAACAACCAGGTATTTCCCCACCTTCCGCTTCCCCTCCCCAATACCTTCGGCCTCACAACATTCCCCAATTGGGGATGCTATAGTCTGGCTCCAGACGGTTGGGAGCAGTTGGGACTCGTGTGCGGTATTCATATAAAAAAATATAAAAAAAGGTTAGACACATATCGATACCTTAGTTCAATAGGGAACTAACTCAAAATACCTCATTTTGAGGAAACTGGATTTGTAAATTTTTCATAAAGACATCGCTCCGATGTAAATATTATTTTGTCTACCTATAACATAACAATAGATGCAACATGTTAGTAATTTATCAACCTATCATATCATATGTGTAAATGGCTACATTTATTATGTTCCAAACGGAATCATTTGACATGATTCTCCATTGAACTAAAAATGTGCTGATTTCATTATAATTCCATAAAGAATTATCTGACTACATAATTAAGACGAATTAGACTTACTTTTTTATTGAAATGTGAGAAGGGAGAGTTTATTTATCATTTTTCATCATTAACTCAAAACCAAGAAATGTTGAGTTATTGCCCTATTGAACTAAGGTGTCGATATGATGAAAGGAGTGCCAGGTAAATGGCATGATCAAGCATCTCAAAAACCAACGGATTATATAAAAAAAACTCCGTACATTATACATACTAATACGAAAATAAGAGTATGAGATAGAATGTATCCGTGTGGAGTTATATATAATTTCTTATTACTCATGCGGTGAAATAACGTGATGTTTGGTGAGAGGGTTTTAGTCAGTTTTCACGGCGAGCCTTTAAATATAAGCACATTTCAAAACAGTACAGTTCGTATTTAAATTGAAAACACCCAGTGAAACAACACACAAATAGTAAAATAATTTAAAAAAAAATTGTTTTAATTAGAAATACATGGTATTTAATAGAAAATTAGAAGAGAGAGACAGAACATCAACTTAGGTGGGGGGCAAGGAAGGAAGAGCTTCAGAGGGAGGGGTGAAAGTGGGCGGAGGTAATGGAAATATTTAAAAAATGGGGGTGTTAGACAAATCTAGTTGTTTATTAAGTTGATGTTCTGTCTCTCTCTTCTAATTTTCTATTAAATACCATGTATTTCTGTATTATCTTTAATATATTTTTATTCACCCCTGAGGAAGGTTCAGGTTGAATCGAAACCGGTTGGATGAAAAAATAATAAAGTGGAATTAAAACAAAGTTATTTTATTTTTTTATAATTATGTATTCCCACAAAGTGTTTGCTACATGTAAAGATAAAATAATTCAGTTTCTTCGAAGGAAAAAACCCCTAAAGGATGGTAATTTTTATTCAAGCTTTGAGCGAATTCTAAGTCTCATAAAATATCAAATATGTTTGAAACACGTTTTTTCGGTATGAGTGTTTTCCAGTAAAAGCCCGTAAAGTTTTCCTTAAAATTATTTTATTCCACGAATTTTAATAAAAACCTGTAAATGTGTATTGGATTTCATGATTTTTTGCCAAATACAAAAAAAAAATGTAGCAGCGAATTCGCCAATTAACCGTGCTCTTTATACCTTCAATAATATTTGCCTAAACTCTAATATTTTTCCGGATTCACTGCTCACTTTTAAATGGAGTATCGTGTCAATGATATAAACTGCTCAATGCGCATAAATATCGCTTCACTCTCCGCTCACTCGTTAGGTTAGGTTAGGTCTCCCATAGTAACAAACGTACCACTATGTTTCTATAATAAAATAATTAAAATGTTTAATATTTCAAATTTTGATAACTGATAATGATTAAGTGTTTAAAACTACAGTCGTTTAATTGCTTCAGTATGGTAATGTATGCGATTCGATCCAAATAAAAAAAAGTGGGATAAATATGGACATTTTTTCACATTCTATTCGCGCTGAAATACATAGCTACATATATACGAGGCGCAACGCACACACCTTTATTAATAAATAGCCCATAACATGTAAATATGTATCTGTATAACTAACAATCATGCCATTTTCTGCAGAGGTAGACAGATATTATGGAACGCCACGCAAAAACGTTTTGGTTCAGAGTATTTACGTCGTTTAAAAATATGTATTTTCATTACATTATATTCACACTGACTGTTGACATGACTTGACTCAAATATGTGCTTCACTTCATGGTACTTGCTTTCCCTGATCGTAAAATGTCCTTTTCGGACTTTTCTGACTTCTCCGTCCATCTGTATTTTATCCGGAATATACTCGTACAACTATAATTTTAATAGGACGAAAATATAATGGTTCAAAATAAATTTCACCTCTGAATTTTCATTTTGCCTGGAAGCGCCACTTACATTGAGAATTTCATGGCACAACATCCCATCTGTCAAGATCGTGAACATCTTCTCCCCCACTCTTTCCCCTTCCCCTGCCCATAATGTCTTCAGTTCACACAGCGTCAAACAGTAAACCTTTTGATGGGCTGTAAATGCAAATTCAACAAAGCAACCCTTCCATAATGGTACGCCTGATTAGACTTCAATGAGCCGCAGCAAAAGCCTTCAAATAAACACAGTTCCACGAATCAAACATCGATACATCATCATAATGTATGTTCGTTATGTAATATGTTCGGTTGTCTTATACGTACGCACCACTGAGAATTTAAGATACAAAATTCTTATTTTTCTGTCCTAAAATAAATGATGAAAAAGCTAATGAATTGCGGTCTTTTACCAGTTGTGATGCTGAGATTATCTACCTAGTGAGATATGGAAAATTCCAATAACAATATAATAAAAATAACGACGTGAAGGCATTTACATAGGAATTAAGTGTTCATTTTCAATTTTATTTTTTTACCATTTATAAAAAATATTATTTTATTTTTATTTTTTATTGTATAATATTAATTATATACAGTGGGAACTTATACCCGCTAAGCCACTGCAAGTAGCTTGTCAGCAGGAGTTTATTTCAACAATATAATATAATACAACAATAAATTACAATCATCATACAAATGTAGGGCAAAAATTATTATATTTAGGCGCATGCATCTTGTGCTGTACATAAGTTGAGAAAAAAAAATTAAAGAGAAAAAATAATGGTAAAAGCATTACAGATTTGTTATTGAGATACTAGAGTCCAATCTTATAACACCGATTTAAATAATATTATAAAAATGTCAATATCATAAAATATATCAAAATTATAAAAGTACCAATATTATAAAAGTATCAATATTATAAAAATATCAATATTATAAAAACATCAATACTTTTAAAAATATCAACATTATAAAAACATTCATATTACAAAAATATAACTATTACGTAAATATCAGAAATATCAAAGCATCTGTAAGTATTAAATAGATTAAGAAATAAAAATTTAAAAGATATATACATAAAACAGCAGTACAGGTTGGTTACAATGAGGATAGACTTAAATATAATAGTAACACCGTAACAGTAAGTACACCAGATATCTAGGAGCTATAAAGCTATATAAGAAAGAGATAGCTCAAACAATGAGGCAACACATTCGAAATACCCATGTACCATAACGTCAAACGGTTAAATGACATTGTGAGGTGCGTTAATAACTTTCCTAGGATACTCGAAGGTATTTGTAATTGCGGGTCTTGAAGAGAATATGGTAAAATAGAATAGAAAAGACTACTTGTTCTCACGCTGCGAACATTAACTGTGAGGTGGCTTACTCTTCTTGCACGTTGAATTTGTAGCTGTTGTACAAGTTGGGTTTGATGTTGCAAGTTCCTCAGAGCAAGCATCATGGAAATATCCATAAAACAGACTGAAAGCAATTACCTGGGACTGGTGGAATTACGGCACCCCCAATGGGAACTTCTTAGTTGGACAATCAAAGTGTACTTACCGTAGAATAATTTTCAGTATTTTATTTTTATTTTTATATGAATACCACACAAGAGTCCCAAACTGCTCCCAACCGTCTGGAGCCAGTGAGACTATGGCATTCCCAATTGGGAATGTTGTGAGGCTGGAGGTATTGGGGAGGGGAAGGAGAAGGGGGAGAGGAAGGTGGTGAAAAGGGGAAATACCTGGCTATTCAGATCTGGTCACCAAACACGGCTAAAAGCCATTTCAAGCAACGTTTCAATTCTGAATGGTGGTCTTTCACCAGGGCGATACTGAGAGTATCTTCCACTCTGGAACGTGCGCAAATATACCATATATTATTTTTAAATGAATTAATTGTGAAACAACACAAATTAATTAAATAAAAATTACTTGTGCACGCCGGGATTTGAACCCGCGACCTTCGGATTCGTAGTCGAGAGCCTTACCCCTCGACCATGGAGGCCGTCCGAGTATTAAATAAGTAAACAAATAAAAATACATATTTTTAGATTATGTATATATATTTTTTAAATATTATAAATGTTTTTTAAAATTAACTAAATAAATAAAATCTGGGTATGCTGTGAGACTGAATGAAGTGAAGAAGGGGCGGAGATAGGGAAGAGGAAGTTTTGGAACCGACGATTAATTCGTGAATTGGAGGTGGCAAACAGGTTAATTAGGCAAGCGACCCTTCCTCGCACGGTTAGGCACTTATCATGGTTTAAAAAAAAAAAAAAATTATGTGAATACCGCACCAGCGTCCCAACTGCTCCCAACCGTTTGGAGCCAGTGAGACTATGGAATCCCCATTTGAGGAATGTAGTGAGGCTGAAGGTAGCGGGGAGGGGAAGGAGAAGGGGAAGAGGAAGATAGGGAAATACCTGGCTCTTCAGATCTGGTCACCAAACACGACTAAAGCCATTTCAAGCAAGGTTCAATTCTGAATGGTAGTATTTCACCAGGGCGATGCTGAGAGTATTTTCCACTCTGGAACGTGCGCAAATATATTATATATTATTTGACATTAATAAATTGTAAACCAAGACAAATTAATTAAATAAAATTTACTTGCGATTGATTTGAACCCCGACCTATAGATTCGTAGTCGAGAGACTTACCCCTCGATCATGGAGGTCGTCAAAGAACATGTTCATTTTCTAACACAACAATTTGTTGCCACTAATTTTGGTTCAATAACTTCATTCCTTTAATGTGATCTCAATACCCCTTTAAAACACAAACACATTGCGTGCGTTCGTCATATATCAAACTCTAATTATTGATGAAATGTCTGAAGAATGCGTAAAATTTCATTAATTCGGTACGGAGAAGATTGCAAAGTGGATCACGAATGTGGATAATATTCATATCGATTGTCTTATTGTGTAGTAGTAGTTTTTTTAGTTAAATTCTTCGAAACCGATAGTGACCTTCTTTCTTTCTCTCTCTCAACCTTGTGAAAATTGTTTCGAAGGTGGTGAATATTTAATTTTCATTATGTAGAGTAGGTACATGTTTGCTTCACGCTAAGTAAAGTGTATTAAAAGATATGTTATATCAATCTCCCATGGAAATTGTCTGCGTTATTTTTGTGTTATTTCATGATTCACCGTCATGCTAAATAATATTTGTAGGTACGTGATAGTATTTTGTAAGTGTAGGTAGTATTATAAACAAACAGGTTTTGCAGCTATAAGAAAAAAAATATGTAAGAAAATTAAAGGTACGCCCATGTAATTGTGTTAATAATAATATAACATAATGAGAGTATCTGTTACTCCAGTCCCAGGAGATTACTTTAAAAGTCGGAAAAACATAAGTCTGTGTAACATTGTGTATGTGTATGAATGTAATTGAAGCGTTTCATCTTCTCTGCCCGCCCTTGTGAAATGGCGTGATGACTAGTTAGTAGTTAGACAGTGTATTTATACGTGATATTTTTTAAAGATATTACAAGACATAACACTTACACTTCAATATGTAGTAAACTATATTGTACACCAACTAATAAATAATTTAATTTCCGTGGTCTGTGATCAAAATAATGCGATAAATCAAAATATGTGGTTTCTTAGGAGAACACGTTGTAACTGAACTTTGGCCTGTTTAGTAAAAATGAATAAGTATTTGACATAACAGAAAGTTTGACAAGTTTTTTGTGTTTGGTGGACCATTTGTGTATAAAATAAAGTTATTTATTTACTACGTATTTTTTCATAAGAAGCAATCACTTCGTGATTTGACATCATATTAGATAAAAGAAACACTGTTATAAACTACGAATTTATTATATATTTACGCCAACCTGTTTCGCTTGAATCAAACTTCGTCAGGGTAAATATAATAACTAAAGAATAATGCAGAGTTATCGTATAATGTATAGGTGTACTCTGTTAATTGTACTCTAGGCTTATTATATATCTACATATTTATTTATTTAAAAAAAATTTTATTACTTTTTTATTTCTTATAATATTTTACAAATAAATTATTTAAAGGTGTATGGTGGTGTATACTTTATCACAAAATAGGAGTTCTTGTTTCTGATAAGGGAGCCACGATTCTTAATTTAGTAGGCACATAATATTTAATTTGCTTCTATTTATAAAATGCATTGCATGAATTATATACGTGTGTAAGTTTTTTTTTCAAGAAGAGTTTAATTATATCTCTTTGTTCTGATTGTAATTTTTTATGGTTAAATAAATAAATTGGTTTTGCAATTGAGTTATTTTAAAATAAGGTGTCATAAATTGATTTCTATTTCTCATAAGTTTTTAATTTTCCTGATTTTCTTCAAGATTTTTCTCTTTACACGTTTTTATAAAAGAAAATTGCTAATATATATATTCAACATTTGGTACTGGAAATAGTGTGAAAAATAATCTCGCTGAGAAGGTGGAGTTTTTTTAAATATTACTTTTATGGTGATTCTTTGTGAGACTTTAACTGAATTTAAATTATTTTTATAAGATCCCCCCCAACCAATACTGCCGTATATGAGCAAAGGGTGAACAAGGGCATAGTACACATTTTTGATTATTTTTCCATTTAAAATATTTCATAGCCTAACAAATATATTTATATATATATATATATATATATACATTTCCTTATTCTCTTTACTAGTTCTTTGATGTGTATATTCCATTTTTAGTTTTGATCAATGATCACATCAAGATAGTTAATTTCGGAAGAAGGGTTATTTATATTACACTCAGTTTGTTTACAGTTTTCATTATCACATTTGTTATCATGGATATATTAACCTTTTGTTTAGGCATTTTCTGTAAGGAGAATAAGATACGTATTTTTTTGCGTTAAATGTGACTAGCATGTTATAAAACCATATTTTTTTTAAATACTTATACCATTATCTGCAAATTTGTTGACTAGTTCAGATGTTTGACCTTTTATTATCAATACAGTATCATCTGCATAACAGATAAGTTTAACAATAATTTTTTGTTGGAAAATGTCATTTACATATATTAGAAATAATAATTGTCCGAGGACCGTGCCTTGAGGGATTCCTAATTTACTTGTGAGTGATTTACTTAATGTTTGGTTTAATTTTACCATATGAGGTCTATCTGTTAAGTAGCTTTCTATCCATTTAAGGGCTATGTGGTCAATTCCATTTTCTTTTAATTATAATACAAGTTTTTTATGGGAAATTATGTCAAACGCTTTCTTTAAACCAATGAAAATTCCTCTGGCATCTTGAATACTTTTTCTCCGACAGTTGATCCCCCCGACAGTTGATCACTTAAAGCATTATTTCTGCTGTACGTCCTCATTTGTAAAGTAAGTATGCAGAGAGGATATGCGCCCGTATAACAAAAGTCGATATACTTATATCTGAAGGTGTCTTGAGTAGAGATCCGCTGCCTAAAATATTTTTACTAATTATAATGCAGAGTCCCCGGAGGAGTATGCTTCGAGGATATGGGACATTTTGTAATATGCCGACTATTATTGTTATTCGCCATTGATATTTTTGGACAGATGGGATCAACTGTCGGGGGGGCCAACTGTCGGGGGGCCAATTGTCGGGGGGCTTACTTTCGGGAGGCCAACTGTCGACGGATCGACTGTCGGATCACCAGCCCCTAAGTAAAGATATCATTCACTTATCTTTTAAATATTGCCAAACTTACAATAAATGTGTCAATGTTATATAGGTGAATTTGTTTTCAGTTATCATTGTCAGATCAAATAAAAGAAGATGCAAAATTTTACAAAATTGCACATTTACCTTATTAGAAATTACGAAAAATCTTCTAATCTCACGTCCACTTGCAAAATGAAGTTTTACGATATAGTGACATTGTGCCCGATACCCATTGAAACCGAGAAGCGTGTCTAATATCATTGTTGTATAGATCCGAACACATTTTGTGAATATAACTTTAAGTTCGATTACAAAGTTCTGAAACTAATTAGTCTGGAATCACTAAGCTAAGTTTGTGCGCTATTGAAAGTCTATGAGCGACGTCCGACCAGGGCATAATCATATCGTGGATAGTAAGAACATTTGATGAAATTTGAGTTTGATCGGTTATCGTCAAATGAATGAAGTTGTTCTTGAGAGGAACGGCTGCGCGGCCTGTCTTATACAAAACTTAATTTTGGATTTGAGGCCAAAATATCAACACAAAGTGAATAACCTTTTTTTTTAATTAAATGTATATTAAATATCTAGTACGGATTAGAAGCATTTCAATTTTTTTATGTGTTAAATTATGAAATATAGGTCATTAAAGAAATCACTTTTTCATGATTTCAGGGAAACTTCGAAAATTATTTGCGGGTTAACGGTAGTTTTGTTTAATTTGTCATATTTGCTGTAAACATGATTTACATCTTTAAAAAAACATTTTTTCGGGTCGATATTTTAAATTATGTACGGAAAATTTGTGTTAAAACGTAAATTAGTCATTTTAAATGTATATTTAAGTCCATCATGATGCTGATTTAACACACTAGAAGGGGTAATTTTTTTTTTTTTATCAACATTCACCCCCAAATAATTGCCCTAAGTTGTCCCTAAAATCGTGAAAAACTTATTTCTTTAATGGCCTATATTTCATAATTTAAAACATAAATAAATAAAATACTTCTAACCCGTACTAGATATTTGCTATACCTTTTGATTAAAAAAAAATCATTCGGTTTGGGTGAGAATTTTGTTGAAAATCCAGTTTTGTATGAAACAGGCCACGTAGCGGTATAAGTATTCACCATATTTTCCTTATCATTTTCAAATCCAAAATAACGACAACTGACGTAAGTGCTTCAAAGTTTACAATAAAAAAGTAGATATTTAATAAAGTATTTGATAAATATCCATTCCTGTATTTATAATTGGATGTAAGTATATATTCCAAATAATTCAATACTGGAATGAGATATGGGGTAGAATCTTAGTCAATATAATATAGTTATTTTTTAAATGTTTTTTTTTATTAAAAAATCTTTGTAACTTTTTTCCACTCATTTATTTTCGACTGGACCGGTTTTATTTTTTTTTCTATTTGTAAATTATGATGCATTTCATTGCATAGGAGCAGAGCTATTACATAATTATTTTCGTATTGTCGTTTTATGTAAATACATACAAAAAAAAAATCTTTTTTCTTTCTCTGTATCATGCACTATTTTATATATTTTAATGTATAAAAACAAAAACACTTCCTTTTATTTTCCGTCATAGACTCATATTATATGATACTATGCACTTGCATATTATGTATCATGTGATAATTTCTCTGTGTCATGCATGTATATATATATTGTTACACTTATATACCTACTATTTATCTTGTCCTTTTTTTGTTCATTTAACCTATTTTTATTTAGATATTGTACATAAAACCATGTAAAATGTAAAATTATTTAAAAGCCCATTAGGGCGTTAATTTTCTTCCTTAATTATATAAAGAAGAATGTCCCGGGCGAGCGGTGTGTTTGTTTTGTATACAAATCCACAGTTTTAATCCGAGCATGATAACATTTTACACATTTGACCTCCAAAATTAGAGAAAGGTCACTCTCTTTATGAGATTTCGAAAACCACCCCATCCCCCTTTCCTACCCCCTAAAGCAGATAGATGGTTTTCCTTAACGAAGTTTTGCTCACTTGACGTTCATAATATGAGAGAAATTACTGGGTACGGGTAGGGGTAGGGTTCTACATGATAAAAAATTTACTCCAAACCGTACATCTCGAGAAACGTAGGCACTGCAGCTAGTAATTAATAAATAAATGAATATGACCTCTGAGGTTACCGGAGGCCGTAAAAGTAAAAATGTATATAAAACAAGAACAAGATTAGCTAGAACAAATTGATGATTTCATTAACGTTTACTTTACTGATCTACAAGGGAACAACATAGCTGATTCCACCGCGGTAATAGGGAGATCTCCATTACCGACCGACAAAAAAGCTGCAATGATATTCGCGCTACGTAGTTGATTTATTCCAAAGTTAACTTATATAAACATATATTCTGTTCATCTGTAATATAGAATACTCGTATATGTTTGTTTCATTATTATGAAGTATCTCAGTATTGGAATGAGATATGAGGTTGAATTCCAGTCTATATACAGAATGTATCAGGACCTACCCGACAAACTTTAACCAGCGATTCCTAATCTTATTTGGAGTAAAAAATGTAGATGGCATTATTGTCTCCGATGAAAACCGCTCAACCCCTCGTACCGATCCCAACTATCCAATACCGACTTAACTAATTTGTTATGTTTTTAGGTGAACAAAAAGGTCACCAGAGACAATTAGTCAACAAAAATGGCCAAAGCCAGTACCAGCAACGTTTCGATTCTGAATGGTGGTCTTTTATCAGGGCGATACTGAGAGTATCTATCACTGAGGGTGCGCAGAAGAGCACTGCATGGAGATTACAAATTTTCGCCCCAAAAGCAAAGGGGCATTTGTTCGATTTTGACAGGTTGGAGTTATGAATTCAGTTTGATTCATCATTTTTTTTTAATTTATAAGAAAATATTTCAATCAAAAATATGTCACATGAGGCTTAAGCTTCATTACAAAATAAAAAACAACCTACTCAAGATTTTTCGATAGTATTATCCATTAATCTCTTTGAACCTGCGCAAATACACAATATATTATTTTAAAACAACACATCCAAATAATATAACATAGCACCCTCTGGACAAAAATCTCAAATAATTAGTATTCCATGATTAAATACATACTTTGGCTATAAAAAAATCATGTTACGTAATTGAATAATGCCCTTTTAAATAATACTAAAAATAACACTGAGATACCAAAGTTCAAAAACAACATCAAAATATGGCTAAGTAAATATGCAAGATGAGAAAATCACAAAACTTATGAAGACCACATAAGTATCAGTTTCACACACAAACTAATAATTATGTATTTTAAATATTAAGTATGTTTGTTTCTAAAAACTGTACTGCAGGTTCTGCATGTGATCCCACAACGAATTTCTTAAGTCTTGGGAATACATTACATAATGTATTGTTTACTTTTTAATAAAATAAAATTTAAAAAAAACCTGCATTCCGCCTCGGAACAGGAATCCTCAGTGAAGAGGACTGTGAATATAATAACCTGTTATAATATGCTTATTTTTAATAATGTAACATTATAAATATCAATGCATCTTAAATAGTATTTAAAAAAATGATAAAAAGATTCGAACGTAATTTGTTTTTTGTGTCTTGACAATGATTTATTTCCACCTAACAATTGCACCCAGTTTACCATGATTCATAACCTCGAAAATTTACTTAAAACGATTCATAAATCCGAGCAACGCCGGGTACGCGATAGTTAGAATTTATTTTTAGTATAAATACGTGACAGTTATAATCTTAAATAGCAATGCACGCATTTTCAGATATCAGTATAATCTTCATTACAAAAAGAAAATATTTTAAAGGAAGACAAACAATCTCGGGCTACGTATAACCTGACAATGTTTGAAATCTCCTACTACAATCACACTATGCGAAAAATGTTGCTTGTGTCATAATGGAGGAATTGAAGCCAGTTCACTGATGAGATATTGAGCTCACGACGCCTGGGTGGGAATCCGACATGATGCCAACTCAATCACTGACCGGTATTGAGTTATATTCCTTTGAAACCTTGTTTCATCAATTTCACTGTTAAATTAGGAATTTCCGTAAGAAGAAGGCTTCTTTTTAATAATCCCGCAAGATAAGCGTATGATATGGCTGGAAGGCTTTTAAATCAAGACCGCATCTCCGGCTTAGGGGAATTTGATGGAGACAGGAGGAAACCAACAATAGTTTTCAAAAGGAAGACATTTCCGAAAGGGTTTTTCAAAACGCAACAAAATTAATTCAGCTAAAATATAAAGTCAAGTGATTTTTAAATAATTGAATATTTTTTTAAATTTTATGTAAGTGGTGGTCATGTTAACCAGTAATAATACACACATATACGAGTATATTTAAAAAAAAGTGTTTCACTTGTAGAACTTAATAATAACAATATAAAATTTGAATTACATTAAATTTAATTGTTCTACGAATAAACACAAAATCAACTAATATAGCAGTATTATGTCACGTTAAGTTGACTTCAGAGTTCCGATTATGAGGAGTTTTTAATTTACTTCTTTCATAGTATGGCCAGGGTAAATTTGCGTACGTCCTTAGTCTATTTTCATAATAATTTAAATGTTTTTTTTATGAAAACGATTTGTTTATAAACTGTACCGTCTTAAGAGAAAATGTGTTACATATTTATTTAAAAAAAATGTATGCATTTATCACAATTAGTTTACACAGAATAGCTATTTATGTTCAGAGTAAAGTAACATTGCCGATCATCCGATCGCAGTGCCGGTGTTCGACGGATACAAATTTTCAATATGCGAGTAGCTTTCACTGATGATTGCATTACATCTATACATTAAAAGTATTGCAACCAACGTTGAGTCGAACACAGTACTCCCACATATGCATCGCTTTCATATAGCATGTTCTTAACTTGTTATTCCACTTCAGAAAAGAAATTTCAAGTCAAAAAATTATTTCTTAAAGCAACGAAAAGGACACATTTTAAAACTTTTAGAATATTCCATTTCGATGAATATTCCATTCACTTGCTGTCCATTTCTCGATAAATACATTAAGTAGGGGTAAGTAGAACGTAATGCTGTTTCCTAGTGACGTTTGGTAAAGACGGTCGGAGGTGTATACATATTCACCAATATACACAATCCTAAAATGATGTTGTTTGAGTCAACGCAAAGAGCATTTTTTGTTATTTTCAATAGCTCCGCTCTGATTCCGCGAGGCGTGTGACGCACGACCTATGTCTAGACAAGTGCGAGTAAAAATCAAGCAATAGTTGAACATTAAGAGGAACGGCTGCGCTGCCTGTTTCATACATAACTTAATTTTGGATTTGAGGCCAAAATACCCATCCAAACTGAATGATATATTTTTTTAATTAAAGGTTTAGTAAATATCAAGTAATGATGAGAAGTATTTTATTTTTGCGTACTAGATATCTACTAAATATATAATTAAAAAATAAACCATTAGACCTAGGTTTGATGGTAGTATTTTGACCTTAAATCAGGCCGCCCAGCCGTTAACCCTTAGGCCCGAAATATTATTTCAGTTACAATTAAGTTCGTTTTCACTTTTGACTTCGTAACATACGTTTTTTTTTATTATTGGGAACTGCCATTTAAGCTAAGAACGCGGTGTGTTAAAAAGGCTATTAATTAATATATATTGCTTCACATAAAAATTCCACCCCCTTAAAAAGCTCGCACAACTTCCAGTTGAAATCTCCAGAGTTGGTGGTTAGCGCTGCGACCGCCAGAGCGCGCACAATAAAAGTGGAGTTTTCCACACAGTTTAGCCGAGTCACCTCCACAATCTGCACTCAGGCTCCCCGCTACAGCCTGCAACAGGTAACCGGGAACACTTAAGAGTTAATCCCAAGAAGCAACATCCATAACGATTTAAGACCCCAGCCAGGCAAATGAATTTGTACATCTGTTCAAGAGAAATATTCGATATTTGAAAATGATTGATTTGATTTGAGAAAGCATATTTTAGATTTTTGAGAGCGGTGGCAGAACTCACAAAATCTGATCAAGTGAGAAGCTCAACTATTCGAGATGTTTAGAATCAAACCCCAGCTATTATTCATATAAAGTCGCGGATGAAGAGGCTTGGACGTGGACTTAGAATGCCGAAAGGTCGACTTTCGCATGAAATACTGCCGGTAATTCCAGAGGTGAAGACTTTCAATTAGCAGCCCCGGATGTTTGGGAAACCAACTCGAGAGCCTGTGTGCGGAGAGACTGAGTTTGATATCGACGGAAGCCGCTGAGGCACCCTGTCGAAGCGGTGGGTCCCCAGACCGAATAGGAATAGAGGTCGATGATGAGATTAGATGAGAAAATGTTAGAACAATTTCCACAGAAATATAGACTTAATTAAGTTACAACTGCCATGATACGATCACGAGCCTGGTGTGGTGGTTGAGAGAACTAAAGTAAAATGTTACATTTAAAAGAAAAAGGTATAATTGAGCTTAATTACGGGGGATGGATACGCCCACAAGACACTTCTATTGTATGATCTTGTCAGTGTCAAGGAAGTTGTCCGAAGTTGGGAAGTTCAGGTCAGAGACCGTAACCGATAGACCGCAGTGCGACAGTTGGCCGTCGCGACGGGCGGCCGCGGCCGGTCGGTGTGAATGTGGCCTTAATCGAATGAAGAAAAAGTTCGCGTTCGAGTGCAGCGGAATGTTGCAGTGCTTTTAATTGTTGCAAATCCTCGAAATGTTCTGGAATTTTTCACATAAAACAGGGGCGTGCACTGTGGAGTTAATATATGCCTTTATAAGTTTAAGCTTTTGACGGCCTTCGTGGTCGTGCGGTTACGATCCTCGGCTACGAATCCGGAAGTCGCAGATTTAAATCCCGGCGTGCCCAAGTAAATTGTATTAGATTAATTGTATGTTATTTCGCAATACATTAATTAAAAATAATATACAGTACATTTGCGGCACATTCCAGGATGGTAAGATACTTTCAGTATCGCCCTTGTGAGAGGCCACCATTTTAAGCGATTCAGATGTGAATAGTCAGGTACTTCCCCACCCTCCTCTTTCTCACATCCTTCCCTTCCCCACTATATTCAACCTCACAATATTCTCCATCTTTTATAATGCGAATGCCATAGTCTCACTGGCTCCAGACGTTAGGGAGCAGTTTGGACTCTTGTACGGTACTCACTTAAAAAAGATTAAAAAGATATTAAAGAGTAGAAGATTCTCTCACTATTCCCGTGGAGTTCAACAGTAGAAGCGGTGTGTTTTGTTTGTATTACAGATGGATTATTCCAATTACAATACAACTGCAATAACTTATAACTTAACAAAAATTCTAAATGCGGAATATATTCTAAAGTTGCCTAATATGAATCTTGAAATATTCAAGGTCAACATCGAAAATGTCAAGAGACCTACAGATATCATTAAGCAGTCACATTCCTCATGACATGTTATGCTGGGCCAGCACGTCCGTTATGCCATATGGAATACACAGCAGGTTAAGGTGCTGACCCTGGCGGTAGCCGTTCGGTACGAAAAATGTATAGTTTTCCAAGAGGATTCATGGGCTGTCTATGAAGTAGGTAATTATTTTTAATGCTGTTACTGTAATTCCCCCCAGATTGGAAACTTTTAGAGCGCGTCATTATTTAGAATTAATGTATCTATGTATTTTTGCTGATATGAGGTTCAAACAACTGGATGGATCTTAGATCTCGGAAGAATTTCGATGTCATTGTTTCGTGCTTGGAAAATTGTTTCCTTATTTGGAGATCCTATTGCCCATCGGCTTAAAAAGTATGTAATTCTTGACTTTATCAAAGAAAACAAAAAACATTAAAACCGTGCATGCTCGAGGAAAATAAAAAATATATATTCTATGAATGGAAATTAATTATTTTATTTCTTAATAACATTGCGCTGTTTTGATTTCAGTGGAAGTTTTTTTTTTACGTTATGATTATTATGACTACAGACCATTGCACTGAAACGATTAACGAAGGGTCCATTTAACATCAATCAAAGCAGCGATCAAAACAGCAATCAAAACTATAACCCCAGCCCTAAATAACCCTTTATCAAAGACCGGTATTTATATTTTATGAGTTCATATCAAACGTGCTTATTAGTTTGAATTCAAAAACATAGCTTGATTTTTTTTTGTGAATCCATTTGAAGGTATGAGTGATTTTAGCCATTACTAGAAAGATTAAAAAATATTTATTTTGATATTTTAGTTTTAAAATTTGATTAAATATTTTTAAATATACGTTTTTGCTGATTAACGGCAGTTGGTCACATTCTTTGTGATAAATGCCATTTTCAGCGTTTATCAAATTTCCTTCTGGACGTGGGTACATACAAACAACTATCCTTTGCGGATTACTTGAATATATAAGTGAATATAAATTAATATAAAGTAAACGTTTTTATAAAAATAATTAAAAAAGCTACAAATACTACAAAATAATTAATTCTAAATAACGACAGAATTTAACGATGGTGAAAAATATAAATATTCACTTTAAACTGCAGTTATATTTGTCATAAAAAAACACACCTATCACATTTTGTGCTTCTAAGCCATGTGGGTAACTTAGAGGTGCAAAATGTATGTTTTATGACAAATAAAACTATTATTTATGGTACATATTTATGTTTTTAAACGTACAATAAGCAGTCATCGTATAAAGAGAATTTTAAAAAAATAAATTAATAATTTATGGGATACACGAAAACGGGACAAGTAATTCAATAAGTTATAGATATTGTGATATTCAAGTGAAAATTAATAGTTTTTATGGAGACGAAGACGTAAATAAGTATATAAGCAACAAATATCCATATTTTCATATAATTATACAAACATATGTCAAATATACCATCGTTTGTATGTATTTTAAAGCATTCAATGAAGTGATCTAACTAAAGATTTATACATCATTTAGAAATACGTTGCTCAGGACGAGAAAATCAGCTCTCTATAATAGCACAAAAGTCCTATGAATGTTAACTTAAAACCTTACAACTGCTCTGGTTTTCATTATGAAATACTACGAACTCCACAAGATATTCGAATATTAATGAATGACTGCAAAGTTTTTTAAAGAGAGAAATATTTTTTCATTTTAGTTAAACTAAAAAGAAAGATTTTATTTTAGGAATAAATCTCTAGACTCCAGAGTTCTAGGGGTAGTTACCCCCCCATCTTCGAAGCGCTGTCATAAAAACATTTTAACATACTTCCGTTACTTTCCACTCACGAAAAAAAGTATTTTTAGATACATGTGAGAAAACCTCGCTTCACGGAGCGGTTCTGTTTTTTGGGAGCCCAAAAAAATAAGAGTATTTTTGAGGTTTCGAATCGGGTTTGTGTGATCTTATAGTAGAATTGAAACGTGAACACTTGATTAATGAATAGAGGAGGATATTTTGCCTCTTCGAAGAGATTTTTTCCGGCCATCCTCCGGGAATGAGGCAATAGATCATTTATCTCCATCCAGTATTCTATCATTGGACAAATAGAAATGGATAAAACTATATCCACGGACGTGGATCTATCCGAAGATGGATCATATTGATTCAGTTAAAATATTATCCAGTTGGTGTAGTGCTCAGTTTTTACTCAGATTTTGTAATACATACACACATTTAGATTAGAAGTTTCTATTTAATAAAAATATTTGAAAGGTGTTTTTACTACTTCAGTAATTTCATTTTTTTTGTTATACCTACTAACGTCCGAATTAACAGACGTGCCATAAGAGCCAAATTTGCTTACCATTTCGATGGTTGGAGGCAACCACGTTACAACCTTAATTTGGCACTAGGCGGGTTCACGTATTTTTCCAACACATTATGTCACCATTCGTGTATTGCCTGATGGCGAGAGATCATCCAAAGATTTTAAGGAATAAAACAATAATTACGGTTTCCTGCCCATTCGAACGGTGTAAAAATATAAGTGGTAAAGAGAATACTCAAAACTATCATATTACATTCAACAGATAAGCGTTTTTTTACTATATTTTAGCTATTCAATTATAATACATGAACAGTTTTAGTGATACAAAACCGCAAACGTCCACGTCTTTCCCGTGATTTTGACTGCGGTAAGCAAATTTAAAACATTTGTAAAAAGAGTCAAACTAAATGATCGAATAAAATATTAATTAATAATAAGCCGAACCATTTTCTTATTTACTGTTTTACTTATTGGCTGTTTGGGTTAGCTTCGAATCTGTTCCACAGCTACGAGAAAGAACGAGATTTTCCATAAATTTATCACAATTGTAAAAAAGGACGAGGGTTTCCGAAGAGTGAATACTAATTAATAGCAGTGCAATGCGAGTTGCCTGGAGACTGTTGGGATGCATTTATTCGCAAATAAAATGACAGTGACCCGAATAAACTCGGCCCATCCCCCCCTTATTTTGGATTATTTCACGTGCGCGTTAGTGCATCTCTAGTTATATAATTAGCTGCTCTGTAGTTATATTCGTCCAGATTGGTGTGTTTTTGTGAAACAATGTCTCATGGGGTAGAAAAATTACATAGTTAATACTGTAGTTAAAGCGTTCATAAGTAGGTAAATAATTTAATGTTGATTTAGTTCAAAACACCCAATTAAAAATTATAACAACTTTTACATTATCACCAAAAACATAAAAAATTAATTTTATAAAAAATTAATCGTAACGCACTATTTAAATTCAAACAGAAGCATTGTTCACGAGGTTACAGTACAAAAACGGTAAGCAATAATAAACAAACAAAAAAACTGCAAGCAAATAAATACATTATTGCAAGATCCACTTCATGAATAAAATTAAGTCACCCTTACCAATAAAAACATAAAACACACGTTCATATTATGAACAATATAATAACGAAATACTAATAACATGTTAGAAAAACACACACTTTTACCCTGGAAGACTACTAACACTGCGTACATTTTATGCTGTAGAGGGTTTGCGAAGAGTGACTGCATTACTTGTGTAAGTGACGCCATTTTTCATATACTACACCCTAGAGGCGTGCATTCCATTTAGGCTCATAGGCACTTCCTACCCTACCTTACCCACATAAAAATATAAATAATATCAACCTACACTTTAAAAAAATACGCGCGAAGTTCCAGCTATAAATCGCTGCGTTGCGCGTGATCTACCGACCGCCCGACGTGTCAAAAGCAGTCTACAAACTGACACGCATGTCATATTCAAATATTGACTGTATTCTACACAAAAAAATGTACATTTATTTATTTAAAAAAAAAAGACAATTCCCTGGTTACGAATAACCTGACAATATTTAAAAATCTCCTACTACCATCACAGTAAGCGGAAGATGTTGCTTGTGTCGTAACAGAGGACTTAGCCAGCCGAGGAATTGAACTCACGACGTCTGGGTGAGACCCAAACAGGATGCCAACTCAGCCACTGACCGGTCGCATAAATTCGCAATACCCATTCAAGAGAAGACTCGTTTGTGTTAGTGTCGAAAAAGGCAATGCCTTTTGGTAAAAATCACAAACGTAGCCATCTGTTGGTACCTATTTTAATAAGTACAACTTTACGAAATGATTATCATAGTATGTATGTTTTCTTTCTTGCGTAGTCGAAAAAAATGTGTAAATATCCAGTAATTAGCATATAATATACAAAATTGAAGCGGTTACTTGGATATTTCACGTGCCTTAGGTAATTCCAACAAACATCGGCTAAAGTCAACAACTCTTAGCGAAAATTTCGTAACTTTTTTGGGAGATTTATATCACCGCTAATTTAGATCCCGAAATGTTATAGCTTTTACATAAGATTACTTTTATATAAGAATATATAAAACATATATATATATATATATAAAACTCATCTTTTCAGACGATCATATACATAAATTGAAGAAATTCACCCGTAAATTGCGTAGCTAGGCTAGACGGTCGGTGCTCACCTAAAGTCACTTATACATACATACAGCCCGCAACACTATAAATAACCAAAAGTCTAAAAAATAAATAAAAAATGGTAATATCCATTAGAAGCTTCTTACGATTTTTAAGGTCATTTATAAACATTTTCTAGTTCTAAAAATTAAAAGTATATCAAATAAATGCCAACTTTTCTTGTGCCACCAATCTTCTAATAAATGTAACATCTATAGAAAAATAGAAAAGGAGGATAAATAGCAACTGTAAAAATATAATTTCTATACTTTAATTTTCTAATAAAACTGTGTTCATGTAATCCAATTATTATTATTATTAAGTATATTTTATTTTAAATTTATATTTTAAACACAAAAAAAAAATTGTGTCCTTTCTATAAAGTTATTTTATAAAATAGCACACACGTTTGAAATCTTTGTAAGCAAAAATCCTTTTCTTGAGGGTCGATATAAGTCTTTACGTACAACACATATGATTACCCTTCCAGGGTTAAAAGAAGTGTGTGGTTAATTATAATATTAAAATAGTGAAAACAGGAAAAAAGCAGAGCATGTTGCGTTCAGAGGCGCGCAATAAATTGCTACAAACAATGCGGGGTCGAGACACAATGAGAGCGGTGACAAAAAGCAATACTTCTTTGCCTTATCTTCCTTTCATGTGAATGCTGAATCTGCTATAAAACTAATTGTAACGTAATGCAACGCTGTTGTGAACTTGCTGCACTCTCAAAGCAACCGATATAAATCCACTTTAATTACACTACAGCACAGAGGAGAGTGGTGCCCCCACCCCCACTCTGCGGTGAAAATATGGACAGAATTATTAGGTGGTCGGAAAATAAAATCAAGTTAAATGTAAAATATTATTGCGTTATTTTAATGACGGTTATCAAAACATGAAGGTAACTTGTTGAGCATTAATGTTGTACTATCATTTTATTTTAGTACCCACAGTTATTATTCGTCCTCTTTTAGTATAAAATATTTTATTATACAGTACACTGTATTATCCTTCGAATTTATTTTGTATTTTGATACAGTATGTTCGTGAATATTTTGAAAAATATATTTTTTATAGAAACTCTGAAGTCAACTAAAAATGATATCATTTGATTTTGGAATATTTTTAATCGTTTCAATACTTTTTTGCTGAACCATAAACTGCTGCTATGTATTTGAAATGAAAAAACGCGTTAAATATAATATTTTTAAATTAAGGAAAAGGGTGTTTTTTATAAAAATTTCTACAAAAATAATATTGACTTATCCCTAGCTCGTATTGGAAGTCAGAAACGGAAGAAGACGCAAAAACTTCTTGAAAAAATCGTCGACATGCGATTCCCTTTTGAACGATCACGTCACATTCCACCCAATATCAGGATGACAATAATTGCAAAAGAATAATAATAATAATAACAAAGCATTTACATAGCGCAGTTTTGTGTTATTTCATTTCAAGTGCGCTTTACTATAAATAAACTTAAAAATGATTAAATAACTCCATTCAGTGGTATTCATACAGAGCTATTTTTTAATTCTATTTATACATTCTTAACATATTACATACATTCTTGCTTATTCTTAATAATAATCCTACAGTACTCCTTAGGTGCATATTCATCAAAAAAATTACAAAATATAATACAGTATACATATGGCTGTACAAAAATAACACATTCACAATATTACTACAAAAATAGTAACATTTTAAGACAGGAGTCGGGTTATGTTCAGCAATAACGAACTTCACATAAAAAAATTAAAAAATATATATATACGGAGGAAACCGAAACCAAACAACTACCTGCTTGAGGAAATATCTCGAAGAGAAGTATCTCGTTGTGGATGAAAATATATTCAATTTATGTATAAATTAAACACATTTTTAAAATCAAATAAAACAAAATGATTCACAGATATATTTGCTTACTTTAGTATTAAATCACTTAGCGTTCAGCCAAGGCAAGTAAAGTTTTAGAATTTGTTTCATATACGAGTGAGGCTGTTCATAAACAATGGTAGTTGTTACAAGTTCTTTTTTGTACTCCAACAAACTCTGTTATAAATTAAGAAAACTATTTTTGAAACCACAAAATACGATCATATTTATAACACGATACACCCACCATCAAATCAATCGAGTAAATGTGGATTGAACTCATGACATATTGCGGAGTCTTAATATAATTCAATTAGTATTGAACTACCAGTAGCTACTACTAAAGATGATACACGCGAGTATATTCTAAAATAATATTTGAGCCCAAAAATGATTACTATTTGAAATTCATGTAAATGTGAATCTTTTTATTCTTCATTTTTATTTACCATGCAATACATTAAGGCTGTTTCTATTTGATTTTATAATGTTTTTATGATAAGTTTATTGTCCTTCGCGGAATGAGGTTTCTAACTTATAGGTAGTTTATTATGTTACGAGTTGTTTCTGTAATATAATATATTATGCAAATATGAAAATAGAATAACATAAAAATAAGAGATATATGGTCGTCGGTGGAAATGCTGTGTCTCGGTGAACTTGTTAACTTAATATCGAATGAGAATGGAAAACCAGTCTGCAAGCACAATTTAAACGATCTCAGGAAATGTGTTTTACATTTCAACCAGTTTTTTCGTTGCCCGTGTAAGTGTGACTCAGACTTTTTACATTTAAAACTGGAAGTAACTCGTACAGAGCATGCAGTTAAATTTAATTTGGATCGTTTAATCAGCTCCTTTCACCTCTCACGTGCAGCAGGGCCGGCTCCAGACATTGTTCTATGGGGCCGTTAGTCCGGCCCGCCTCTACCCGCCTCACCCGCCTCTTCCCCTGGCCACACTCACTGCACCCACCACCCGGCTACGACTACTCCCTGCCCTAAAAGGCAGATGGTTAAAAATAGCCTCTGCCACTGCAAGTGTTGCTAACTCGTTCAAGTTGCATTAAACATACTTTTTACCGGAATTTATTGTTGTTCTTAGTCCGTGCAAATGTGCTTCTACATTGCGAAAGCTTTATCTCCATATTTAGAAAAATGACGTTGCAACTTGTATAAGAGAGTAATAAACTTACATATATAATATTTACACATATTAAGCATCGTTATAACCAAACATATTTATCTACAAATTCAATTTAAGTAAATAGCTATAAAATTTGGAATGATTTTCATCTCAATACACCATCGCCACTTTCATTAGTGCGATTCGATTGAATCGCGGAATCAGCCAGTGCGAAAGCCCGCAAGGGTGTTTTCGGCGCGAATCCAACTAATTCAAGAAATTCCCCTGGGAATGGGATAAAAGTCATCCCTGATCCATGCGTGGTCGCTGCCGGCGGCAATGTAATAATCGTCGAGGTGTAACACAGCGCAATATTTTTTTCATGAAAACAATCCATTCACCGCGAACAAATGAAATAATTTACGATTCCAAATAATTGAATATCACGTACAAAAGATATGAGTTTTTCCAGCAATAACCGTAAATCTGTACCTTTAAGCTAGTGTTTGCATTCGGTGAGAATTTCCCTCTAGGCGTCGGAGAGCGGTCCCATTGTCTCTGGAATAAATGGAGGCGAGCGGTGGTCGCTTGTAATTAATTCCCAAGCGGAAATTCCTTGTACGATACGTTTAAATTATTCTTTGTTTTCCCCGACACCCGTTTGTTATTTCTCCATTGTCTGTCCATACAAAAGTATTACATATCTCTGGCAGATCGCTCTGCCCCACTGGATATAATGTCGGCGCCAGCATTCCGATCCCGATCCTAAACACAAGGCAATGCGACGCGACGTCTGCGCTGCGTCTCTTTCAAACTAACTTTTCCCTCAAAAGCGACCAACTAATAAAATCCTAATGAATGAGAATAATATATAGGCTGTTTATGAATATATCGGGTTAAATTTTCAGAAATATATTTTTATTTACATGCATAGAATTGAAAACCGATAGATATTACATTTTATCTACCCGCCGTTTACTTTATACATTAATATCCTCGGAACGGGCAAAAATTCTATGAACCTGCTGATTGAAATTTCAGCGAGAAGCGGTAAAAACATTTTCCTTGTGAAATTTATGAACGCAGATACGTTGTTAAATAGCGATTGACTTAAGCGAAGCGAAAACGTTAAGCAATATTAAAAAATAATAAAATAAAAATGTAAGAAATTTTCTATCCCCCTCATTTGACTTAAAATTTACATAACGAATTCAGGTTTTACTTGACTTACCGATTTTAAGTGCTTTTTCTCATGCAAAGTCCGAATCAAGTAATAGATTTTACATTCCAAATTTACAAGCGTTTTCTTAACTTTACATTGTTAGTACCTATTACGCCAAAGTTTAACTGTGCCGTTGAAAGTTGCCTACCGTCAAAGTGAGCGGAGCATCGATAAATTGTAAGCCATCTTTAAAATATACGATATCGGAGAAATAAACTAAACGAATTAACTGAAAAAGTGATTGTTTTTGGCCTTGAGAGAAATAACATGATTATGGAATACAATCAGTGGTTGGCCCCGAGGTCGCGACTCGCGACTACGAGACGCTGAAAATGTGATATTACGTTTGAAAAGTAAATCCCAAAATGAGTAATAATCTCTTCTCATTTCTTTTTGACGTTTCGAAGTCATTAATCAACGTTATCGGGAGATGTTCACACAACCGCCGCTATCCGAGTCCTTTCTTTATTCCCCCTCGTGGGAGGCCAGTCCATTGTGTGGGGGTAGAAAAACGCAATGTCATTCGGAAACATTAGGGGATGCAAGTGGCAATAAAGTAGAGCTTGCAACTATCCGCGGCTACTGGTACTGCTACTGGTAACACTGGTACTGGCTACTGCAGGCCTGTGCCGTGCGGTTCGCTGCTTTATAAGCCAAATAGAAGCATTATGATCGTGGATTGTATGAGGAAACTAATAAACAATGCAACATTCTTCCTTTCAAAACGCGGTCAAAGGGCTATGTAGTTGTATTGCTTGTTCTATTGTAAAACAAAAATAGATATGAATACTTTTTGTTAGTGTTTTTTAATCACCTTAGCAAAAATGAGTTCAATTATCGATTGTGTCAACATTCGAAGCCTATCTAAGGTATCAGTGGAAAAAAATACTAACTAACCTCCACGGCCTCCATGGTCGAGGGGTAAGGCTCTCGACTACGAATCCGAAGGTCGCGGGTTCAAATCCCGGCGTGCGCAAGTAATTTTTATTTAATTAATTTGTGTTGTTTCACAATTAATTCATTTAAAAATAATATATAGTATATTTGCGCACGTTCCAGAGTGGAAGATACTCTCAGTATCGCCCTGGTGAAAGACCACCATTCAGAATTGAAACGTTGCTTGAAATGGCTTTTAGCCGTGTTTGGTGACCAGATCTGAATAGCAAGGTATTTCTCCTTATCCTAACCTTCCTCTCCCCCTTCTCCTTCCCCTCCCCAATACCCTCAGCCTCACAACATTCCCCAATTGGGAATGCCATAGTCTCACTGGCTCCAGACGGTTGGGAGCAGTTTGGGACTCTTGTACGGTATTCATATAAAAAAAAATAAAAAAATAACCATCGCGCCGTTTCCCCGCAGGGGTAGTCAGAGAGGACGGACCGCCAAAGAACTCGATCTTGGCCTAGACTTTTTGCTTCATTCACATTCATACATCGTCTCGTACATTCTCTTCTATTATTCCGACTTCTGACATGGCCCGACTCAAGTATTTGATTCACTTGATCGTGCCATGTCTTCCTCGGACGTCCCCGGTTTCTTCTTCCATCCGCATTTGCGTCATACATTCTTCTTACACTCCTTTCTTTGTTCATTCGCTCGACATGCCAAAATCATCTAAGCGTCCATTTCTTAATCTTATTCATTACGCTTACATCAGCCTTGCATTCTTTGCGATTTTCAAAATACTCTGAATTCTCTTCATCTGAAATTATCACTAACTATAACAGTATCCTGAGATGACGTTATCATCATCATGAAACCGTTGGAAAAATATTAATGATGTGAGGAGGTGAAGATTTAAACTACGATGCGTAGGAATTGTTTTAGCTCATCGTAGTAGAATGAAACATTTTTATGTTCATTTTCTCTTTGGGGCTTAGTGGCCTATGATATTATGTAATATTCTAAGAATATGTACAATTTATATTTAGTAAAACCGAGCAAAAAGAAAAACAAGTTAGCATCGTAATAGGAACTTGTTTATTATGTTTCACATTATTTGGTGTTTTGAAAGAAGAGTAAATAACCACATTTTTCCAAGATTGCAATGTTTGTTAAATATGTATTATGAAAATATGTTTCTAAAAAACACCAAGGTCAAGAATATACAAAAGTTCATGAAAATGTGATATTTCATAGTAACTTTTTATAAAACCGATCTGCCTATAAAACTTGTACTTAATAAGAGATTTCCAAGGCAGAGATTTATTACCATAATAAATGCTGATATTGTTAACTATTTTTTTTTCTTTTAAGAATTTTGCAAACTTGTGTGTACATTACATACTTCATGTAATACGACTAAACAGTGAGTATGTAATGATTTTTAATTGACTGGTGCACCCATGATCATATTTGAAGCAACTTTTTTATAAGGTTCTCACGCGCTCTTTCAACAAAATACCAACGTTATGAGTTTTACACGAGTACTTTCCAGATGTCGTTAGGAACATTGGTACATACACGTATTTACTCTCCAACTGCATTTCTGTTACACGTTTCCGACATACCTTTTTCTACTGATAGCATTTTCGCTTTGTGGCGCCCGTAGACACGGCAGAAGGGTGGGAGGGCAGAAGGGGTAGGTTATTAGGGTCAGAAACAGTAGAACCTGACCGTTGGCTGGCCTGTTGGATAAAGCGCCCTCTGGATGCCATCATTAGGTTTCTTGTTTATGGCCGGCTGAAATATAATGCAGCATCCGTATTGAGAGCATTCCAACGGGAGTTTTCCTCTGCCACGTGGAAACCTTTGCTTATTCACCATCGAATAATCGAGTTTCTACAATCGAGGTGCAAAAAAACTCTTTCAACCCGAATGAACCATTGTTTTTCCAATAAAATTGACAAATTTGTAAAAAAAAGGTTTAATTGTTTGTGAAGTGTAATTTAACTTTGTGTACATATTTGCATAGTACATAATATAATTGTAGGTACTATAAAGTAAATAAATCTGTGGGATGTGCAACAATATGGTTTGATGAAGAATGTCGAAATCAGAAGAGAGTAATGCGGAAATTGGAGAGGTCCTACAGAGAGTCAGGGGTTACATCACGAAACGATTGGATACAGGCTCAAAAAGAGTACACAATCTTAATTCGTTCAAAAAGGTCTGAATATTGGACAAATAGGATTCACTCAGAACGTATAAATCCGCGTCGTCTTTGGAACTCGGTTAAGACAGTTGTTGCCGATGTTCGTGCAGAAAATACAATTGACATCGCTCCGGATATCTTTTACAAAAAATAATGGCAGAACCTTATCTGCCTTCAAATCTACAATCCTCGAAGAAGTGAGGAAGTTAATACTCGCTTCACCGAACAAGCAGTGCGTTCTCGATCCTATACCTAGTTCAACTCTTTAATAAGTCATTTAACATTGGTAATTTTCCAAAATCACTAAAAGCAGCTGTCGTAACTCCATTATTAAAAAAACCGCAATTGGACTCTGAAGATCTTTCAAATTATCGACCCGTTTCAAATCTTCCATTTATATCTAAAATCTTAGAAAAAATTACTGCTTTACAGATAATAAGTCACTTAAATTCAAATAAATTGTTAACTAAATATCAATCTGCATACATAAGGTTCCACTCAACGGAAACTGGATTACTACGCGTTTTGTCGGATATAACTCTGGCCATAGAGTCGGGTAAGCTGGCACTTCTTTCAGTCTTAGACATGAGTGCTGCTTTTCATACGATTGACCACGATTTTCTTATCACACGTTTAGAAGAATCCTTTGGTTTAAACTGTAGCTTTAAGAATTGGCTGACATCGTATTTAACCAATCGTTTACAAGCAGTGAAGATGGGGAAAAACCAATCAAAATATGCAACCCTTTCATCTGGAGTACCCCAGGGGTCCGTTCTGGGTCCTCTGCTGTTCATCATTTTCACAAATGATGTAGCTAAAATAATAGAATTGTTTGGTCTTAAATTCCACTGATGTGCTGACGACCAGCAAGTTTATTTCTAGTGCTTACCAGAAGAAATAGACAGACTAAAAACTCGCATAGCTGAGTGTCTAGAAGCAATAACTCGCTAGATGACCTCAAATAGATTGAAGCTGAATCCGTCTAAAACTGAGTTTCTCTGTACCGCCACAAGCAGACGTCAGCATATCATTGATAACTCCTCAATACATATTTCGGGAAGTGACATTACTCCGAAGACGTGTGTTAAATTACTCGGTGTCAATCTGGATGCAGACTTTTCCCTTAAAAGTCAAGTAAACAGAACTGTAAGTACAGGGTTATTTCAATTAAGGCAAATAAAAGCAGTACGGAGAAACCTTCCAACAGAGGCAACTAAACTGCTTGTCAATTCGTACGTTGTGTCACGTCTAGATTATTGCAACGGAATATATGCGAGTCTCCCCAAATACCAAATTAACAAATTGCAATCAGTATTCAACGCTGCAGCAAGACTTATCACCGGCGTATCTAAATATTCTCATATTTCAGAGCATCTCAAAAATCTCCACTGGCTCAAATGTCCTGAAAGAATCCAGTTCAAGCTGGATGGTATTTAAGTCACTTAACGGAATGGCTCCGGCTTACTTATCAGAACTGTGTATTCCCGAAAATACCAACTCACGGCAGTCCACCCTTAGGTCAGCAGCGTCATCAGCTATCGGCAGGTTGAAGGAACCAAAGCGCACACCTAATACTAAGTTCGGTGATCGTGCTTTCGGAGTGTCAGGACCTAAAGCCTGGAATGAACTGCCGCATGACTTAAGAATTATCAAAGACTCAATAGAATTTGGAACTAAACTTAAAACACATCTTTTCAGACAATCGTATCCATAAATTAAAGAAATTCACCTGTTAATTGCTTAGCTAGGCTGGCCGGTTAGTACTTACCTAAAGTCATTAAATAAAAAAAAAAATAAAAAAAAAATATATAATAATAATTAAAAATTATCCGCAAATGCGTCCACAGCCCGCAACACTGTAAACAACCAAAGTGTAAAATAAAAAACGTTAATATTTATTAAAAGCTTCTTACGCTTTTTAAGGTAATTTTATAGATATTTTCGAGTCCTAAAATTCATTTTATGAATACTTTCCAGTCCTAAAAATTAATACCAATAATTCAATAAATACCAACTCTTCTTGTGCCACCAATCATCTAATAAATGTAACATCAATAGAAAAGGAGAAACAAATAACCATGTAAAACTATCATCTCTATAATTAAATTTGTCTAAAACTGTGTTCATCTGAAGCGACCTGCCAGGTAAGTATGTTTTTCTGTATCTGTCTGTACATAATTAGTTAAGAAATATTTGTACAACGCCCTTGAGGTGATTTTTCACAAAAACGGCGCTATACAAGTCATCCAACTATTATTATCATTATTATTAATACTCTACACAGGTGAGCTCTGGGGTTATTTGAAGAATTAATTCATCATTTAAACACCAAACCTTTTTTATTTAGTCACTTCATATACATTCACATTTAATTAAAAAAAAGGAAACAAAAAGTTGTCCAAAGAAGCGAAGATATCAGTCCACAATGGAGCGTTGATACCAACCCTGACGAATGGCAGTGAGGCATGGAACTGGCAGAGGAAGGATGAAATTAGACTGAATGCTGTAGAAATGAGATCTCTGAGATGAATGTGTGTAAAACCACGTATGATCGTGTGAAAAATTTTGGGATTCGTGAAGAATGGAAAAGCTGATGTAAGCGTAGTGAGAAAGACTAAGAAAGGGACGCTTAGATGTTTTGGGCATGTAGAGCGAATGAATGAAGAAAGGAGTGTAAGGAAAATATATGACGCGAATCTGAATGGAAGAAGAAGCCGGCGACGTTCGAGGAAGACATGGCACAATAAAGTAAATCAAATACTTGAGTCAGGGCATGTCAGAAGAGAATGTATGAGACGTTGTATGAAAGTGAATGAAGCAAGAAGTGTATGCCAAAATCGGGTTGTTTGGCGGTCCGTCCTCTCTGCCTACCCCTTCGGAGAAATGGCGTAATGGTTAGTTAGTTAGATAGTGAATTACTTAACCGGTTAGTAGTCGAGTGAACTATTGAGTCGGGTTCCCACCCAGGCCTCGCGGATTCAATTTCCTGCTAGCCATGTCCTCCATAAAAGCATACTCAACATTTTCCGCTTTTAATAGGTTTTCAAAAATTGTTGCGTTATTCGTAACCTAGTAATGTTCGTCGCTCTTTGAAAATATGCACAAATTTCAAGAAAATAAAGTTGTGAATAATGGACAAAATCGGTTATGATTTTTCATTTAAAACTTATGGTTTATTCATATTATAACACAATTTGGGGATGAAAATATTTTCGATTTAGAGCTGCAACATGATGATTCCCTACCTGTAGGAACTATCATGCCGCTAACTATTAAAATATTGTATTTTACAGTCCATGAGTTGTTTACTTTATATTGTCAATGGTTTCAAAACTCGATATTGTCGATGCGTTCTTATTGCTTTCTCTTTGTCTCCTGTCACTTGTAAAACTACAGCCGAGACAACAAGCTGAACAAACTGTCATTTTACATGTCGTTTTCATTTAAACATCAGAAAATAATGTAATGTCTGTCAGGGTTTTCAATTATTTTAAAATTATGAATATGATAAAAGAGACTAAGTCAGATACGTATTTACTCATGATCACTCAATTAATTGTCAACTGATATCTATCAAATCAGAAAGAAAGGACCTTGGGGTCATACTGGATAATAAATTGAATTTTAATAAACATATCGACCGTATAGTAACTAAAGCATCATCTATGCTTGGTTTCGTCATCCGTGCCTGTAAACAGTTCAACGATATTAGCACTTTCAAAACACTTTACTTCTCTTATGTTCGCAGTATTTTGGAATATGCATCTCAGGTATGGAACCCAGGCTATGCACTACATAAAAACAGAATTGAAAGCGTCCAAAATAGATTTTTAAGGTACCTAAACTTCCGTTCTTTTAGATATCATGTTAGCAATGAAGACTCCGCACAGTTCTTTAATTTACAGACATTAACCTGTCGAAGAAATATAGCTGATTCCGTAATGTTATTTAAAATCGCACGCAACCTAGTTGATAGCCCTGATCTTCTCAAACGCCTACTATTTCATATCCCAAATCGCAACAGCAGACAGCCACTTACTTTTTATATCCCTCATTGTAAAACGAATTCCAAACAAAACTCGTTTATCTACAGATCTACACACTCGTTTAACTTAAATTATTACCATATTGACATTTTTAACTCAACTACACGTGATATTAAATTAAAATCCATAATGCGACCAGTCTCAAACTAGTTAACTTAAACCATCTTTTTACCTTTATCCCATTCCTATGTTCCCATCCACCCTCCCCTCCCCCGACTGACATTGCTTAAGCTAATTGATGAAAAACTGTACATTGTCACACTTTACTCATAGTATTTATCATCAGCCGAGGAAAATTTATAATTGGCATAATTTATTGTTTATATTGTTATATATATGAAAATTATGGATTTGCTGTTAATTTTCCCAAAAAAAAAGTAAATAAATACATAAATAAATAACAAAATGATCATTGTAATTATAGCTCTTCGTACAATGAATCAAATTCACGCAAAATTATCGTGCAATATATGATTCAATCAAAGAATAAAGTTTGAGGTATTTTAATTTCCAAATAATATTTGCTCAAAAATAACAAATGAGCATCTCATTGCACTCAAATAGGAAAAAATTAAAACTCTTATTAAAAGGTATTTTCCAAATATAAATATGATGAAAATCGTTGGCAGCAAGTATAGAGGGCCGTTAAACTTAGAAACAAGAAAATTGTCAAAAAAATGTTAGATCGGATGTTGAGATACTTACTTTAAGCAGTGATTCCTGAGCCGATTTGGAATAAAAAATGTAGATGGCATTTTTTCTCCGGTGACTTTTTTCCTCATGAAAACATAAAAAAATGGTATTGGACAGTTAGAGTTAGGGTGGGGAGTTCGGCGGTTACTGAGCTGAATGACGAGTGACGGTATGTCATTTTTTTATTTGAAAAAATAATTTCGATGTTCATGGAGGAATGGGTGCACTCTTTAAGGGCACTTCTCCGTCACCGCACGGGAGCTTATGGCGCAGAGTACGCCAATCTAACAGTACTATCATTATTGCTATGGCTTTCTGGATGAAGCCTCCCCTGATGGCTCTCTGGAGTCGGGAGAACCATCAAATATCCCCCATAAATATTTTTCGTTTTGTTAGATAATATTTTTTCCATAATTTTCTTTTCTTTTCCTGTTTATGAAGTGTTATTTCTTTCTATGTGTTATTATAGTAATTTACGGAACGTATTACATTGCACTAACCCTGCATGCCTTCCGGAATAAAGAATTATTATTATTATTAAAGATATATCGTTTTATCCATACTTTGGGGTAAGTATCGGACTTCAATAATAAGAAGAAATAATATTTTTTTAAAAATCTGTAAGAACAGAGTGTAACAGAGGAAGGTTATAGTAATATAATAACACGCATAAATTATCAATTTAAATAAAATACGTTGAGCCCGTGAAAATACTGAAAATGAGAGCTTATTAAAAAGTTCAAAAGTATTACATCACAAAACAGAATAAATGGAGTGTATTTATTATCATACAGTATGATAATTTATTTATTTATTTGTAAGAAACAAACAGCTTTTAATACAGATTTATATAAAAGGAAGTTTTATAAAAGGTAAGCCAACAAAATTTCTTATGCTAAAAGTGGTTAAGTAAATATGTTTTATTACAAATAACAAAATAAGAAAAAAGGGCGAAGAGGAAGAGGAAGATAGGATGGGGACAAGAGATCACAATTTGTGGTCGTACGTATTACTGCGGATCGATATTTTGAAAGGGTACTGTGAAGAATATCGATATTGTGAAATTGTGCGTTATATTGGGAACAAATATGGGGAATTGGAGAATTTATCCTGAGATTGGTCCTGCATGCGGGCAAATAAAAAAAAAATTGGTTTGTCGGGTTGGTCTTGATGGTATGTGAATGTTTATCAAGTTAATGAGCTCTGGCGAGTCCAGACTATTATTCGTAAATTTAAATAATACGATTTAATCAAATATTAAGCGTCGCGTTTGAAGCGTGATGAAGTTATGGAATTTTAACGATTCGGAATTATTAGCAAAGTGTAAATTTAATTTATAATTTATATGCTTAAAGAATTTACATTGAATGCTTTCGATTCTAATTCTAATAGTATAAATGAATTGAATAGACTACGTAATAATTCAGGCAACATGGTGTAAAATATGGACATCGTCAATAGCGAGTCGAATCAATATAAGAACTCCATTAAATCATGTTTCTCTTGTTACGAGTTTTTTTTTCGTTGTTTTATATAATTTTTAAGTGAATGAAATTTATTTAATATATTATTTTTATGATATCGTGAGCAAAAAATAGAAAATGACCAAGTCAAAGTCCTCTTTTTTGGCAAATTAATATTAAGGACCATTGCATGGATGCAGGCTCGTAGTTTTGCTAAATAGGATTTTTTTTTTTATTAGAATATGTTATATTGCATATTCGTAAAATATATTCTGCCAAGCTATGAGTATGTATTGATACAAAGGACTTCAGTGTTAGTCTGCCAATGGCCACTATTAGTTGTACGCTTACGATGTATTGTGCGGCCTTCTTCATATACCACCCGAATAAACTCCATACAATAACGTTTTTCTGACCAGTCATGAGTGAGTTTTGTTGTTTTTTTTTATAAATCTGTTATGAATGAAGGATAATTTATTTAATACCCCATTTTATTATGTTACCCTGTCTTAATATACGTGGACATCTTAAATTACCACCCGAATAAGAAATCAGTAATATAATATTTTGCTTTACTTGCCATGAGCGAATTTTTGTTTTATACTTGTATTATGGTTACAAAATATTTTTTATCTCATTTTATTAGAGGTAAAATCACAAGGAGAAAGATGTTGATGGTTTTGTTTTGTTTCGTTTTTTTTATGTAAAATACACGTATAAATTAATATAATGTAAATTGTCGATTTCCCGAAAATGAATAAATAAATTCAATAAAATCTCGTTGGAAGCATAAAAAATCTTTGCTTTACAATTAAACTTCCTGAAAAATTATTTGCTGGATAAATGAATGAAATTAAACTACTTGAAATAATTTTAATATACTTGACATCATTACTTACAATCGCGGTGTTAATATTGTGCGCCCGTTAGGTCAGAATAGAAAAAAAACTTGACTTATTACCAAGGCGTAGGTATGGTTGAACCGGTCTTAAATCGGGCTTTAATAACCATGTGAATTCCCGAAACTTAAAAGATCATAAATTTTAAAAAAGGAAGACATTTTAATCAATGAAATGAATGATGGAAATTATAATATTTTGTTATGTGTGTAAGTAGGTACTATCCATTTCATGAATAAAAACGTCGAATTTTTTTCTGGCACTAACTCCATTTTAAGTTTCCGGTATTCACACAATGTATTATAATTGTTTTGACGAAAAAATCCAAGGAACTGAATATTTTTTTATGAATTGTAGATGCCGCGATCGAGGCTAATGGTAATTCGTTCTCCATTTTCACGAAGAATCACCGCAGGAGAAAAGCTTTTATCGACATTTGATGGAGTCTTTCGTTATCGAGGAAAACCAGAATGTGAAGATATTATGGGAAATTATTATGAATGAGATAAAAATGATATTCCTGGACTACTTAGAAAACAAGTAGATAATAGGAAATACTTGTTTTATCTGGGATGTGGGGAGGGTAAACAGTAGGTACCAATTATCCTGTTTAATCTTTAAAGAAGATAATATTAACATATCCCAAATGAAACACGAAACCGAAAAAAACCGACATAAAATAAAAAGGTATCAGTCGCATCTGATTTAAATACCATATATTTAAGCAAAAATGTACCAGTCTGAAGATGGACGTCTTAGTTTTGAAATCGGTCGGATCAAAAATTTTTTTTACAAAAAATATCACCGGAGACCAAGTTTTCATTTACATTTTTTACACCAAATAAGGTCAGGAATCATTGGTTAAAGTAAGTTAGGTACGTCTCTTGTTTTTTTTTCAATGTTGTTATTATTGTATAAAAATTAATATCTGTTGTATATATAACATAAAATCCCACATAGGCTAGTCCGGTGCGTGAGTATATTTGGTTTTAGTTAGAGGCAGTAAAAAATGATTTTTTTTATTGATTTATTTTTTTCAATTTGCATACATATATATATATCATATAGTCAGGTAATACCCTGAAAATATATTTAAAAAAATACAATGGGATGAGTGCCTATGTGGGCGAGTGATACTCTGTATACAAAATGTTAATAATTGTAACATAGAGTATATTAAACAACAGTGGGACGAGTTTGTGCATGATACAAAACAACTCTGTATACACGGGTAACTTAGAAATACAAATATATTATAATCAAATATTATGCGAATTATAACATTGTTCTGTCTTATATAATGGGGGTGTTTAGTTATAATTGTAAGGACCATTTTAATAAAAAAAAACACACAAATGAAGCGCCCCTGCTTTCATGAAACAAACAAAAAAACTCAAAAATAAGTTACTTAATTGCAAAATTATCATATTAGTTATTGTTTTGCAGATATTTGTTGTTATTTTAAAAAAAAATCTTTTTAAAGAAATGCTTTGGGGCGCTGTACTTTTAGCTCCAGTTTTAGGATACCACGAAGTTCCTTCCAAAGATGACTATTTTAGACCATGAGTATTTAATAGTATATAAATGAATTTTAAAAGCATACTTAGTATTCACCACTTTATAAATATACATTGATATCTACATGTTTCGAAATTGATGCTTTAAATATTTAATACAAATATTCATTTATTCCTGACGATGAAAGCATCGCTTTCGAAACATGTAGAAATCAATGTATATTTATAAAGTGGTGAATACTAAGTATATTTTTTAAATTCATTTATTAATAATGACGCCACAAAGTGAATACCAATCGTTAGAAGAAATTATATTTGAAAATATACATTTTTTATCACAAATAATATTTACGATTCAAATTTATTATTGCTGAACCTTGATAAACTTGTTTGCGGCAAAATTCAAATGGATAATAATAAAAAAACACATTTTTCTGAAGAACGGAAGAAAGCGGCGCTATAGCATTTGTGTTACAACTTACAAGATGAGTACAAAATAACCGTAAAACAAATGTTTTTGTTTCCCGAAATTGATGTCTTTACATAAAATTTCCTAGAATTCTTATCTTCATTCAAGGTAAGCTTAAAACATTCCACAAGAAAAGGGGGAAATTCTTCTGATAAAAAAACAATATTCTTCCTCTCAAACATAACGTGAGAACAGTAACGTTATCAACTCAAGACATTTGGGGTGAAAAGGGTTAAACGAGGAGGAAGAAATTCTCAAGAACATGGCCTCGTAATTACTATTAATGAACTCAAGAATAGCTCTCGCCTTTAGAACTAATGAACAAGCTATATTTTATCATATTTCAACTATTTAAAACATCTTTGTTTAACGGTACAGTACATTTATTTGCAAACAGGGTTGCAAATGCGAATAAAAACACAGATCAAATGTAAAATCCCTGAAGTTCAATAAATAAAAAAAAATATATATATATATATATGTACTCGTATATATATCCAAATATATATTATAAAGACTGGTTAGAAATAACCCTGCTTTGGTTTAGATTAAGAAAATCGATCAAACTTACAAAAATATTGCCGAGAAAAAGCGAAATTCTTCAGTGAAGCAAAATAAGGAATAATAATAATAATAATAATAATAATAATAATAATAATAAATAAGGAAAGAGTAAGGAACTCAGGTTCATTTTTTTATGAATATTATTTGTATAAACTAGTTTAAAAAAAATTAAAGTTCGTTTTCATAGTTGAAATAATTGATAAAGTTAGAGTTTTTCAAATGCTGCCAAAACGCACACAATCTATAACTTGTCGAGTGTGACGTCACACGAGTAGTCAAAATTAACGGTTTCGTAGAGGGTAGTGAATTTTGTATGCATTCGAGGCATATAACTGTTAGTATAAACATAAATGCTTCTATAGTATTTTTTTATTGATGAGCAAAAAAGCAGTAGTAATATGAAGGTTTAGTAAGCAGTAGTAATATAATGTTTATTTTATGATTTTTCGATATCAAAAATATATGTTTAACAGAAAATCTATTAAAAATGAATTAGCAAAACAATGGCCATTATCAGAGTACCTTTCGAAAAAAATCTGCCATGGAAGACGATCATCTTGCCAATGATTAGAGGTGGATTATTCCACTTTATATACGAACTTGGTTCAAATTTCGAGTTCAGTCACACGGACTCGATTCCTCGGATTAGGTTCTTCGTTCCTTTCGGTCCGTCCCAAGGTTCTGTAATGTAAGAACCTTGAGTCCACCCATGTCCGCTGTTCCGCCTAATCCGGTGGAACGACAGGAGTCACCCCTTGAATATGATCGCTTTTAGTTTCTGACTCCTGTTTCAGATTCCAAAAGCAAAAATCGACCATATTACACTATTGAATAGGGTCGCTTTTCATTTCTAACTCCAATCCACCTTAGTCGTTGTGAGTCGAAACGAGTGAATCCGGATTTGTGAACTCGGAGTGAGTCACCGTTGGACTCATTGGACTCGGTCCGGCCGGAATGAATCCACTCTACCGTATTGTATACTTATTTGATAATATTATAGTGATGCCACTATACTAATTTTGTCATTAACCTAAAACTTATGAAATACCGTAGTATTGGTTTAAGGACTCGACTTCTTATCATTAAAAATTTGCTATATCATCCATTACGAACTGTAGCCTACGCAATATGAGTACATTACCCATGAAACCGATACATTTCGGTACTCATGTGACGTCAGAAGCATTGGTACCAACACAACATGGTGTTTTATGGGATGTTTTTTTATTCACTTTTGGATAACGATTTACAATTTCTACGTACGATAAAAGTCATATACAGTGGTGCGTCACACAACGAACTTAATTCGTTCCAGGAGCAAGTTCGTTATGCGAAAAGTTCGTTATGTGAAACGCGTTTTCCCATAACAATACATGTTAAAAAAAATAATTCGTTCTGTAGCATAAAATATGGTAAGATGACGGAATCAGCGGAATCCGGATAGTGGGCATTGGTAAACTCCTGAACTGCTTTCCATTTGACCAGGATGTTCTTGATGTCAGCAGTTGGAATTGGTTGATTGTTTGATTGTTGCTCCTCGTTAGATGACGCTTCCCTTTGAGCATTGTCCTGTTGTTGGGCCAGAAGTGTTTGGAGCTCTTCAGTTGTCAGCTCTTCTTTGTGTTCCTCAATAAGCTCCTCTACATCCTCTTCCTCTACCTCTAATTCCAACCTTTGGGCCACTGTGATGATGTCCTTCAGTGATCGTGTGAAGTGGGCGACTTCGTTGTGTGAAGCGAAGTTCGTTGTATGAATCGTGAAATGAACGAAAAGGAAGTTCGTTGTGTGCAGCGTTCGCTGTGCAAGGCGTTCGTTATGCGAGGCACCACTGTATTCAGAATCGGCGTTTGCTGATCTACTCGTATATGAATATATTGTTTTTGAGTCATATTATTTTTCACTAGAATTCCTTATTGTAACAATAAAAAACAACAACAAAACTTGGTTTCTCGCTTGGCATGAAAGGGTTGGGTGGCGTAGGCTGGATTCCGAGAAACTGAAACTCAAAGTTGAAATGCCGCAGAATTGCCCTTTCCACGACTGTGAGGCATTTTAATCTTCGGTTCCTTAACTGGCAGTCACACAGAAGTCAAAATATAACCAATTACCTAACGAGATTCAGACTACAAATGTAATTGATTTTCGTAAAAAAAAATTTCTTCTAAAAATTAAAGCTTTCACGAAATACTTTCTCTTAATGGAAATCTTTCTTGTTGGTTTCTAACAAATGATTTCTGAGAAAAAAATAATAACGAATTAAGCCGCTCATTTCAACACAGGATTGTCCTAGTCTTTTTGTTTTTCTTTTATATTTAAATTTAAGAATAAATAAATTAATTTAAAAATATACTTAGTATTCACCAATACCAATAAATATACATTGATATCTAAATAAAAGTGGTGAATGTTAATTATATTTTTAGATTTATTTATTAATAATGACGCCACAAAGTGAATCGTTTAAAGAACGCATTTGTTTGTAAACGATAAATCTTAAAACATAACCGTATTTTAATAGTGAAGGTTGCTTCAACGGGAGGTTTCCAATTTCCAGAGAAGAGTGTATTTTCATTTAGCGAGAAAAAGCATTTAAAAATAAACTGTAACGTATTATTTGCACATTGCAGAACACAATCATTCCAGTGAACACGAGGGAAAATAAATGTCAAACAAAATGCCATATACAATTCAGCGTAACTTGAGCCAGGTTCCATTTTGCTTTCAATTATGTATTTTTCCTGATCTTTATCTCCGTAAATGCCAGGCCCGACACTTTCCTCTAAAATCGGATATAATTTTATTTTTACCTCAACAAATTGTAACGCCATTTTATATTACGTCGTGTTCACATCAAAGGCTCGGACCGCCTCCGGTTTGCGGGAAATTTTAATATTAGGCCCTTTGTAATTTATTTCCGCTAGACCCTTATACAAGTCTGTAAGTGGTCTCTCAACCAACTGCTTCGCTATTCGCTGCACAATCTTGATTCCAGGAACGTTAAGGGGAAAATAGAATAATTAAATCGCATTTCATTCTATAGGTAATACTTAATTATTTTTCAATTCAAAGGGATTCGCCAATTGATAAAAGCTGCAAATTTAAAATAAATTGATGGAAATAAATTCCATTTACAACTCCAGGGGTAATTCTAAAACTAAAGATTTTCAGAGTTTATTGTTTTAATTGGCTCGAAATTTAGTCGTATAATTCTCATTAGGTACATTCTTCTTCTTCTTAGTATGGTGGAGGAGAGTTGGTGGAGGTCATAATGGTAAGCTGATGTTATTCAGCCAGTCAATGACATTGAGAGTCTCATGTTCAGCTCAGATGTGCTATTGAAAACTGATGAAGGGGAGATTCTTCTACGGTGTATTCTGTTGTTTGAATATGTCCACATTCACAAAGTTCGGAATGTGAGAAATTGGATGCGGTTTATGAGGTCCACGTCTTCCAACGGAGAGAGAACCCTGCAATTTAATTGTAGACTCTACAACAAAGAATTTGTTTTTCACATCCAAGGTCTGCCACTGAGTTCGTCACGACTCTTTAGGAGTATCGTGATAAAAGCAGTTCTTCACCTTCAGTCCAAAAAGGTTTTCTAGACGTTAGGCTGCTGGCCGGGAGGTTTGCAAGGTCATCTTGAAGTGAAATGTTACTATTCTCGTCCTTTTTTGTATTCCCTGAGGGTTGTTGTCTCTCCTCTTATAGTGGGCGATGCGATATTCGAGGGGGCTGGGGGCCATTATAGTGGGGCGGAGGTAAGTGTTTCACTCACTGTGTGCATAGCAGTATTTAGTTGCACGTCGATCTTCTGTGTGTGTGTGCACTTCTAGCGTACACTGGAGCGCAATATTCCGCACATAAGCACATTAGGTACAATAAAATAGTATTTGTGTGAAAAGGGGGAGAACCACTATTCTGAACTGAAACACTGATTTCGTTGATTGAAATGACTTAATGCGTTTTAAGTAACAAGATAGGAAAGGCCAGACAGTAGTCTTCGTCCCGTTTTTTCTTCCTCAAATTGAACTATAGTCCCATTGGCTTCAGACAATTGCGATTCATCTTTTGCGTGGGAGATCATATTTAAAAAAATGCAGACATAATCGCAAAGAAACCCCAGTTTTCGTGAATCGGTTAAAACACCATTACATATAACACAGCTTAACATGGCCTTCCACTATATACTATACATATGTCCGTATGAAATAATAACATTCGACGATTCGAAATCTCCCTTCAGTGTACGGTGTAGGTATTTGGTAATCTTCCGATGATTTATTGTGTTTCTGAACCCAAGAAATTCTAATTCTATTAATCACAACCTCCGTCAATTAGTGAGCATTATTAATTGCTTTTGTCTCGGCCCGCAATCCTGGAATGTCATACAGAACTCGACCCCGGACTCATCTAATCCTCAGTACATAAAGGTATTCTGTAATTTTGCAAATAATCTGAACTCACACACTTTGGGTGAATCCAAAACGTGAGAGTTAATTATAAAAGCCCGGAATTCAAATTGTACGGATTTAGAGATAAAGATGTTAATTAAGATAAAATATTACGTTATATCTTACAGGAATTGGAATTTCTGGCATTAACTGGATTTATAAGATGAGTTAAAATAACGTGCGGCATTATTTCACTTTTATAAGGGTAACACTATTTTTTAATGCCGTCGTAAATAGCGAGATTACAAACATGACAAATGGAGCCGCTTAAAAAAACTAGGTTAGATTTTATGTATACAGTGAAATTTTGATCAAAGTGTATCGAAAAAGGGGTTACCACCTGCAGGCTTATAACATTACACTCTTATTTACGATAATGATAAGATTTTTATTACAGCATACTAATTTTGAACCCCCTACGGTTAGTACCTAACTGCTACTAAGTATTAAAATAATAGCACAGTACCCATAGTACGTTAACTTTACAAGTTTTTTTTAAATCTTCTATGTAATATAATTAATAGTTATCCCGCATATAAAGAATCATGGTCCCTACCTTTAATTAAAAAAAAATCTCCGAAAAAACTTCCGCAAAAATGAAACAAAAGGTATATAAAGTATAAGTTATTTCCTCCATGCGTACCCTTTTAATGAACTAAGTCCACGTAACGGCTATATCAACAAAAAACCTAATTAAAGGATCCCTCGCAATTTGCCCGAACTACTTTCCACTACACACTCGTACACGGTTCCCGTTTAAGATGTCGTGCTCGAGTTAATAGCCGCGGTACAGCTCCAGCTACCCGGAGCACAGAACAATGCCGGGCGACGTGATAGATTGACTAAGTTCTGCTCCGTAATGTATGGGACACCTCACCATTCCCCAACAAAAGATCCCCTAGTCCTCACAGATTCCTGCTACCCTGGTAGCCGGCATCAGAATTAGAACTCTATATTCATGCCGCAGGTATGTTAGTTATATTTGAAATATTTTGTTATCAGTTGATTTATTGTAGGTATATAAAGTGAAAAAAATAAAATACCAGCATTCCACGCACAATAAGAAGTTGTTCTCAATCTATATTCACATATGGACTGTCTTGGGAAAGTGCTACTAATATTTTTATAGACCCACTAGTAAAGGCACAAAAGACAATAATTAACATTATTTTTTTAAATACCTTTCTTTACCGAGTCTGTGCTGAAATGTTCAAGCTTTTGGACGTTATGACAATCATGTAACTTTACGTTAAATCCGTAATCCTTGATCTCTTCATATCTTAGCCCCATATTCCCCTACATTTCCAATCAACAATAATAACCAGATCTTCAACAAATTACACCCTTAATATTCCATTAAAATTTACCACCCATGGACAAAGACATTTTAATAATAATAAATCCTACGCAATAAAACTATATAATCACATGCCAACATCATTGAAACAATCCACCAAGAATATATTATGGTAAACAAACATGAAATTTCAGTCCGGATAAAAAAAGTATAGAACTTTTTCATACACCTAAATCAAACATAAGACATAAACATTTTTATATTAAATATAATAATTATTGGTATATTTTTGCCTTTTCTACAATGTTTTATAATATTCTTTGTCATAATAACATAATCACATAACATCACTATATCAAAAACACGTCGTGACCACCTCAGTACAGGTTCTCTTAGTGAGGTTTTGACGAAACACAATGATATATAAATAATCTACACATTATAATTTTTACTCGATAGTACATTATGCACCATCATTATATAATAAAATATATGTAAAAAAAATAAAACAACAACTTTATTTACATCACTTTTATTTGTTATATACTTTAGCCGACCGGGTTTCGCCACTACCGTAGCTTGTTCAGAGCAGTATATTACTAAACTATGAACTAAGATACACATATGTAATAGATTGATAAAAACGGGTGATGAAGGGCCAAGGGTGGGAGAGGAGCAGGTACCGGACCGGGAAGGGCGGGTACTTTGTTTTTTTGGGAATATTTTAAGAATCGGAATTTCATTTAAATTATTTGATTATTAATGAGTCTACTATTAGTGTTTTTGGCTTTCCTCATTTCGAATGCTTCTAAGTTTTCTAGTCTAATACCTATTCCATTTTTGTGCAGTAAACTAGTGACTGTATTTGTATTTTATGTGTAATCTATTTCTAAGAGGTGGTTGGCAAATTCCGAGAACCCATTATTATTGAGACATCTTTAGTATTATTTTACCTGGATATTAAAACTAAGCGACGTTTTGCTTACATAAAACGCGGAACAATCGTTGCATTAAAGTGAATAAATACCCGAGTAGCCTAAAATATCGTCTTTATCTTTACCATTAATTAAAAATTTACCTATACGTCCATGTAAAATACTGGTTTAATTAATATCTTATGGAAGGTTTTTAATGCTTTATTGAGAAAAGTTATTAATGTACAACCTTCTACGCCTTTTTAAGACCCCTAGATTCAGTTAGTAAACAGAATGTAATCCGTCTTCTAGAAGGTAATAAAACAACCCGAAAGCAGTTGTAAATGTAATTGTAAATCCATACAGTCAGCAATAAAAGAAATTTGAAGTCATAAATGAACAATGTTAGAAAGCAATGGAACTTGCTCCTGATATAGATGCTTTATGTACCATAGATTTAGTTTTAATTGTGCCAGTCTGAAAATGCCCGTTATAGGGTAAAACCGGTCCGATCGAAAATAAATAAATGGAAGAAAGTTATAAAGGTTTTTTAATTAAAAAAAATACACGCATCTAATTTTGTAAAATATTCAAATACAACACAAATGTAAATACAGTTATGAAGAAAAAAACCACATTTAGTTTGCCGTTAATTATTTTTTTGATAAATAAGATATATAGTTTCTCCGGTTGGGGATCTTTTGAAACAGAAAGGAAGGGGTGAAGGGGATACAATTAGAAAAGGAGTAGGTTGAGAAGTACCAAGCTCTACAAATCTGGTAGGCAATTAAACTGACAGTAATATTAAAACAATACACAATATCTGGAGAACTCGCCTGCATCCTAGTTATTTCCCACTGATTAATATGATACAGATAAATAAACCTTTAAAATAACATTTAGACAAGTTAAGGATGATTGTGATACATAGAAAGAATTTGAAAATGTGCACAATGTGAATAAAGTAACAAAAGGTAAACAAACTTTACAAATAATATTTACAATAATGAAAACGGAAAAAAAACAATGATTAAATTAAAAATAGTGTTATACAAAGAAATAATAATAAAAAATACACAATGTGTTCGTTGAAGTTTTTTTTGTTTGTATAAAAACGGCTTTAATTTTTCTCTTTAAAGTAGTGCATGTATCAAAGAATATGACGGAATCCATTAACGTTTGATTCTGATTGAATAACTCGCACACTCTTCTGATTGGATCCCTGGCACTAGCATCGTCCGGCTAAAGTGGAATAAGTGCATATTTATCTCATGATGAATGGTGGTTTCTGAAAATGTAATGAAGACAGTATCGTGCACTCTGGAACGAGGTGCTGTGTAATCTAATCTTATTTAAAATAATTCTCACATGGTTATACAAACTTTTTAACCAGTGTTTAGAGGAGGGTTACACCCAATTAGATTGGAGAAGGGCGGTGATCATGCCTCTATAAAAAGGTAAAGGGTGACGCATGGAATGTGGAAACCATAGGGCTATCAGCCTGCTAAGTTCAGTTGGAAAGCTGTATGGTAGGATATTGATTGAAAGGGTACAAATGAAAACAAAGGATAAAATATGGGATGTGTAAGGTGCATTTATGAGTGGAAGGGGGTGCATGGATCAGATTTTCTCGTTGCGTATCCTCACAGAGAAGTTTCTGGCAAAAAACCAGAAAATTTTCTGTGCTTTTGTAGATCTACAAAAAGCATACGACCGAGTAGACAGAAAAAAGTTATGGAAGGTGTTGTCCAAGTATGGAGTGAATACAAATCTTATACAGGCAATCGCATCTCTGTACGAGGGAAGCGTTGCATGTGTTAGGGCAAACGGTGATTTTACGGGGTGGTTTGACATCACAAAAGGTGTTAAGCAAGGCTGCGTAATGTCACCGTGGTTATTCAATCTATACATGGATAATTGTATGCAAGAATTAAAAGAGGTAGGCTTGGGCGCAAAAATGAGTAGTCTGCAAGTATGTTGCCTGTTGTATGCTGATGATACGGTGCTGATTGCTAATAGTATAGAAGATCTACAGTCCCTCGTATCTAGGATGAACGAAGTATGTATGAAGAATGAGCTAATGATGAATGTAAGTAAGTCTAAAGTCATGGTGTTTGAAAGAGAGAGTACGAAAACAGTGTGCAATGTGAATTGTGAATGATGAACACTTGGAGTAGGTAGACGAGTTTGTGTATTAGGGAAGAATGTTTACGAGAGATGGAAAGACTGATAGGGATATTGAAAGAAGGGTGAATGCAGGAAACTCCACTAACGGAGGACAAACAAAAAGTTGTCCAAAGAAGCGAAGCCAGCAGTCCACAATGGAGTGCTGATACCAACCCTGATGTATGGCAGTGAGGTATGGAACTAGCAGAGGAAGGATGAAAGTATACTGAATGCTGTAGAAATGAGATCTCTGAGACGAATGTGTGGTAAAACCATGTATGATCGTGTGAAAAATGTTAAGATTCGTAAAGAATGCAAGGCTGATGTAAGCGTAGTGAGCAAGATTAAGAAAGGGACGCTTACATGGTTTGGACATACAGAGCGAATGAATGAAGAAAGGAGTTTAAGGAGAATGTATGACGCGAATGTGAATGGAAGAAGAAGCCGGGGACGTCCAAGGAAGAAGTGTCACGATCAAGTGAATCAAATACTTGAGTCGGGTCATGTCAGAAGTCGGAAGAACAGAAGAGAATGTATGAGACGTTGAATGAAAGTGAATAAACCAAGAAGTGTATGCCAAGATCGAGTTGTTTGGCGGTCCGTCCTCTCTGCCTACCCCTGCGGGGAAACGGCGTGATGGTTAGTTACTTAGTTAGTTATTGTTAAAATATCATATCAATCTAGTGTCACCGACTTGGCAGATATTTGTAAGGATTTATTTCCGCTAAGCGTTGCACTGTCAAACTGACGTATTCACATAGTTTTTGTGTCGACGCACTGACAACGGAGTCAAAATCATAACTTTTTTTTTGATAATAATTGCTAAATTACCTTCCAATAAACTTTGATTATATTTTTAATGTTATAAACGATTGCACTGTTTACAAAAACCGCCCGCCATAACAATGGCATGCGACTAGTCTGTGCCTGTAATAAATTGATTTTTTTTGCATTCTATAATGCATAATAAAATATCGATTCGCTTTAAGTTTTTTATGCAATTTAATAATGCGCGTTAGCCTGGTCAAGATATTATAGGAACATAGTGCTTGCTCAGTTTTCATTGGTGAAAGTATCCGTTAAGAATATCCTTTATAATAATACCTATTTAAAGTAGAATTATTCGTTTAATATTAATATAACCTAAATGAAACATGAAAGCGGAAAAAAACGACAGAAAAAAAAAAAAAACATTCAGTCGCATCTGGGACTCGAACCCAGGACCTCTGTCTATCCGGGGCAACCGATTAACCAACTTAGCTAATGAGACCAGTTCAATTTATGTCATCTTCATTGATATCATATCTCAAATTCAACATTTGTCAATATTATTCTTAATCGACTGAAATATTTTTATTTTTCTGGCGTTTTGTCCATTTTTATGTTTCATTTAGGTTATATTAATATTATTTTCTACAATGATTCGTTATAAACAAAAACATTGATTAACTCAAACACAAAGCATAAGATGAGCTTTTTTGTATTGTGAAAGCTTCATTTAGCCGAGAGTTGTAGAATAACAATTAAAGCTGTATACCGCCGCTTAGGTAGGAACCTACCTTGCCGTGGTGGCTGCCTGACACTTGAAAATTTGCCTTTTTGTTGCGGAAGTATAGTGGAATGGGTTGCACTTTACGTTTTCAATGGACAATAATTTCTTCGAATAAATATTAAATGTTAAACGTTTCTTGACATTCAAGAAAATAATATGTCTTTTAGTAATTGTTTCGTAGCCATTGCGTGCTTCCGTGTGACTTTTATTACAACGATACCGAGTCTAGTGTTTATTTTACGCACAGTACTGGTATCTACTAAAATTTCTTCTTACGGTTACAAATACAAGGAAATATTGTAAAGTGAAGAAGTTTCAAACACATATTTGAAGAAGTTGTCTCCATAAAAGGTAACTAGGTGAGATCAGATACTAATATTTACTGTGTTTATTTGCAATTAAAATGGTAGGCACCTATCGAGATTGAACAAGGTGATGAAATTTAATATTTTGAAACAATACGGCGGGTATAAACTTTGTTGCAAAAAACCCAGAACATAAAACAAAAAGAAAGTAGGATGATCCCGCTTAGTGGAAAAGAAGCTTTGACGACCTCCATGACAGAGCGGTACCTAAGGATTCTGGATCCAGAACCGGAAATTGCGAGTTCGAAATCCGGAACGAGCAAATATTTTTTATTTAATTTATGATTTGAGATTTTAACCGCCAAACTAATTATCGTGATCGATTTTTGGAGTATTACGCCATGTTGCACTTCCTCCTGCTTTACTAAACGTTTCGGACAGCCTTACGGTGTTCATCATCAAGGCAGGTGTGTCTTTATAGTGTTAATCATCAGGCAAGATGGTGAATACTGAAAGGCTGTCCGAATCGTAGGCTAAAGGGAGGGAAGCGCAACACGTTATAACATCTAAAAATAATCAGGATAATTTATTAATGTAGATTAATCCACAAAAAAATATTGTGTCATGCATTGGTGCCTTATTCCAGAGTGAGATACTCTCTGTACAATACTGTGTCCAATACTTCCCAAGTTCAGATATTTGAAACCGTTTTAAATAAAGAAATAAACCCAGTAAAATCTACGGCGTTCGAGAGAAAAACAGTACAACTTGATTAGAGTGCCATGAAAACTACCAGGTGTATCGAACGTGTCTACAGAGTGGATTAATTTAAACAGATAAAACACATTTTTTATAAGCATTTATAAAATTGCACAATACGTGAAAAAGCCGAGAGCTGGTATTTCACAACACCGCGCCAAGAGCTTATATTGCACCACAAATGCAATAGCAAGTCAAGATTGTACCACAAATGCAATACGGAGCCGAGATTTTACAACACGGGCACATAATGTTCGGCCGCGCCACGCGCCCTATAAAAAGTGTGCGCATATCTGTGATTCTTTTCACTTCAACCGCAGAATGGACAACATGTCCTCGCTTGGATACCTCCACCTGCCACTACTAGACAAGAACAGTATTCTACACCCAGTAACCGCTGACGTCACCACTCACTACCTTAGCGATCGACCATAGATGGCGCTATAAGTCAAGTACGCTCAGTGCGACAAGATCTCTATTAAGAAACTACCAAACGCCTTTTTCAAAAGGATTCGCAAACCACAATAGTCGTGCGTCCCTGTATTCCGGTCCCTAAATATTTTCACTCTATTTCTTGTGCGAGTCCTACACATCTCGTACATCAGGTTTGTGATTTAACTACAATCTCAAAACATGTTCCACGAAATTTCACTAATTAATTTTAACGTCATCAATTCTTTTAAATTCCAAGACACTTGTGTCAGCCAATTGAAAGCGCTAAATTGTTGGTAAAACCCCTTTCGTTTTTGTCATATTACGTTATAATCTGTTTGATTATTAATCATAATTTAATAAACTTTGACGAAAAGTAAATTCAATGTTTGGATAAGAATAGAATCAGTCCATTCAAATTATTGAGTCACTTCTAAAATGAATAATAACTTATAAATCAAAGTTTATAATCAAATCCGTGCTAACATATAAAAAAGGTTGATATATTATTAAGGTGTTCTTAAAAAGAAAACATACACAGAAAACCTTACATTTTTATGAGTAATGAGTCTAGACTGAGGTGATGTGAGAATTATTTTTGTATAAGTTTGAGGAACGTGAGACAACCATCATACTTACAGTATTTACTTGGGCTCGAGGCTAACTACTACACTTAACTTGCGTAAGGCGGGCTTGGTGGTATGAAGACATACCGGGCTGGTTTGACGTAATTGTTCGAGTATCCCGCATAGGAGGTACCCCGCTTTCCCCTGAACGAAAATGTAATTTTTTTGTTATAATTTGTCTGTTTGAAAGCTGTTATTCATTGTTTAAATACCAAAACATCAGACACGAAAATAAATCAGTTGATATTTCCTTTCTGAGAAGTTTATTTATAACTGGGTCTGATATTTGAGAGTACAAATCTGACTTCAATCCGATATTATAAATAATTTATAATAACAAATAACAATATAAAAATCAGTTATAGAATTCCTATTAAATAGGCTACGAATAGAGTAAAAATGAACAGTTTATATATCAAAACTGCTTTTAATACCATGATAATGGTTTCACGACATTTCAACACACGGCGCCCTTTTTAAATGAAGTCATTAAAAGTACAAAAAAATAAAAACTAGCCTGAAATCTGAGCTATTAAATTTTAACTTAAAAAAAAATTAAACCTTAATTTTTATTTAATAATTAAAAAAAATATAATTAGGTTAGGTCAGAGTTTTTTATCGTACTTTTTAAGACTTTACATTACTTTTTAAAAGTGTACTGATTTATAGGCATGTTGAATTATTCGGTCGCCTTTCCATTTTTCCATTTTAATGTTATTCTTTGCTTAGTCATTTTACGTTTAATTTAGCATGTGGTTGAATCCTTGTGTTTGAATTTACTCAGTGCAACTGAACGCAACCAAAAATAAACAAGATACCCTTAGTAATGCAAGTCATTTTTGTACTTTTTCTAAGTTTTCAGGTGTCAAACGTATCAATAACATCGATATCATCATTCTTCCCTTTCTTCTCATGAAATTCTCAGTAATAACGAGCCATAATAATAAGTTACTGTAAAGAAATTTTAGCCTTGTTAGAACAAGTGTCTTTCTCTTATGAGTTAACATACCCATCTACTTTAACCTTCTTGGTTAATGTAAATCATCACCAATAAGTCCAGGATTTACAACCCTGGGCCAAACCAATGATTTTATAGTAGACAATCAGAGTTCTGGTTTAGGCATAGTTAAGATATTTAATCAACATTACCCGTTATGACATTTGAAAGGTGTTTGAAACATTTATTAGTATGTGCGATATCTGCTACACGGGTGCTTTTCCCCATAATATGTATTACATACGAGAGCGAAAATTACAATTCTTACATTCTATGGAGAAACGTATAAGGAAAAAAAGTTCTTGCATATTGAATTTCATAGAGATATCAGACCTTTTATTTGAAACACGTTTTATGTCAAAAGCTCCATTCCCCAAAAAGCTTTATTTTCGCCGAACTGTTAACTTGATTAGGCAGGAAGTCTGCTGTTTGTCGGGTCTAAAAGGCGATGGTTTAGAAAGATAGTGAAAGGAATGTCCCATTTGGTGCATATTTTTACGCGATGCTAATGAAAGAATAATGACTAGGGTAAAAATATCAATATTCATTAATCAGCCCATAGATATACGAGGCATAGTGATAAGCGCTTGGATTTGCACAGAGATTTTTTAAATTTTTTTTAATTTACAATAAAAATATATAACAATTATTTCTAAACTCATTCCAGAGCGGGAGACAATCTCATATTCCCCTAGGTGAGAAACAGAATAAAAAATATCGCTGCTTACAATGCGTTTAGCTTTATTCTGTAATCGGTTCTGAATATTTAGGTATTTCTCGACCATCGCTTCCTTCTTTTTCCAGTCTGTACTTTATTTATCCTCTTACAACTCCCAAATTTGAGGTGCCATAGATCCAGTGTTTTCCGGCAGTTGTGTGGTATCACAATCAAGTCCTCGTAGAATGTTTTTTTAATCGAATTTACGAAATTATACAAAACATAAAAATTAGATAACTCCATTCTCTTGGTCTTCTATCACGAGGGGCGACAAAATATAAATGATCACCCATCACCCAAAAAAATTGATGGAAGACGCGAGAAAGGAAGACGTATCACCTTAAAGGAAACTTACCTACGTGACTCGTATGAGTGTAGTTCTTCTGCGTTGTTTGCAAGGTGAATATTTAGCCAACCTTCGGTAATACAGAGTTCTACAAGATTGAAAATGAAAAAAAATTAATATAAATTTCTCATTTGACTTTTTTTAATATTCATCGAAAAGACTTCACAATATACGTTCAATGTAGATTCTACAAATATTTTACAAACTTTTCATTTGGTGAACCAAATAGTTATTTCACTGAGATATCTGTTTGCAGAGATTTTACAGTGACGAATCAATAAATATTTTATTTTTTATAAACTACCCCCCACATAATACAGAAGTTATCCTTTCTTCATTTGTAGGAACGTTTACGTCAAAGCGCTTTCATTCGAAAAGCTCACGGCCGGTTAGGTAACGAAATATCTGCTTTTTGATTAATCATGTGAAAATGTACGAAATTCTAAAATCGATCTGAATAATAGAGTTTGCCCTCTAAAAAAGGTTGCGTCGTTAACAAAGAAAATAAGTCCAAGAAAACTCGCTCTTAGAGCTAATTTATTGCTGTTATGATTATCCGGTTTTCATATAATTTGAATAATGACATAAAGTAAACAAAAAAAAACATTGTGATAACAGTACTTAGCTATTTTTTTTGTAAACTCATATTATTGAAATGTCACATCAATGTCTTTATACATTTAAGAAAATATCTTCAAATAATATTAAAAATTACTTTATTTTCACCACTTTATTAATGAACACATATCAACATGTTTCGAAAGCGGTGCTTTCCTCATCAGAAATATATAGAACACTTTAATAATTTATTTTTTTAATTCCTGATGAGGAAAGCATCGCTTTCGAAACATGTTGATATGTATATATTAATAAAGTGGTGATTACAAAGTAATTTTTAATTTATTTATTAATAATGACTACACAAAGTGAATACCAATCTTTTGAAGAAATTATTTAATGGTTCACCGGTTAGTTAAAGCCCACAATTAAAGAATAATTATGAAAGTGAATTACCAAACATCAAACAGACAGCTCTAAAAAATAGTTACAACACACACTTATTTGACAAAATTTTAAATAAAAACTTAAACATTTCCACTAATATTTTTTTTTTCGATGCATCTACAAATAAAATAGAATTTTAAACAATCCCTTTCAATGGCGTAAAATTTTGTATGTTTTGTATGGGATCATAAATTTGGCCACTCAAGCATTTACAAACTATTTTACTGTCAAACTGATGACTGTTATTCGTTCTACATAGGTAATTCATGACGTAATGTAAATCATAATCACGGAACACTTAAGATACTTAAATAATAATAATTTTTCCTAGTTTGCAAATTATCTCATTTCAACTGATCATATTTTTAATAATGATATAGGAGTTTAAGGACGTATAGTCCTCTTTTAGATACGTTTCCAGTGAATCGCTTTGTTCTCCCCAAAAAAAATCCCTACTTACCCTTTCCCCTTTGGTCGGCTCACACTCCAACACCGATTCATGTATGGAATAGTCCAAAGAAGACTGATTAAAATAATTCTCAAAAAACCATCATAATTTTCTACCTGTGAGTTATTCAACGAATTTAAAGTCTAAGATTTAAATACAATATACCAAAAAAATTCATTACTTCAAATCCATAAAGAAAATCTAAAATTAGAGTCATTGAGCACCAGGCCGAGAACCACAGGACAAATAATAATCCCTAAACTTAATACTACAACCGCTCAACACCATTACACATATTCTGTCATAAAATGTTTTAATGAAACTTCCCAAAGATATACAAGATGAAAAAACTTAAAATACATTTTACAAGAAACTAATTTTAGGTGTATATTATAAGTTCACTTGGAAAAAATGTATATGTGTTTATAAACATATATTATATAGATATATTGTATTTCTAAAATTTCCTTTTATTTTATTTTATTTTTTAAATTATTGTATAGACACCAGAACATCAAGTTCATGGTAGTACTGTAGAAATTATTAAATGTGAACAATAAATATTAGTACTCCCTCCCTAAACACGAGAATTTCTCAATTAGGGAGGTATTAAATTTGAAAAAAGGAAACTAAAAGGATAATTTGTTAATAAAAAAATAAAAATAGTATTTAGAAAACAAAAAATATCTATGCTTATTTTTTATCATAGTTTATTTTTAATATATTTGTGATGAGGGAAGCTTACTAGAGATTATTATATATACTCGTATATTAAATGAAAGCGGTTCAAAACAAATCTATACGATCATATTTAATGTAAAAGTATCCTCAGTCTACATATTTTTATTTTTATAAACAATAATTATTAATCTAAAACACTCATCCAAATACCCTTATGTTAATGTTACCCTTTGCGCTATGCACAAAAATCTTGTCTTAAGTTTTTAAGAACTTTAGTTTATCAATTAATACATATTTTTATTTAGTTTACATTTTAACCTGGCGAAACTTGAGCCTAGCGAAGCTGGTTGATAAATAAAAATAAATAAGTTAGTGGTTAAAAACAAAGTGTTTGTTTCGTTTTAGAAAATAGTAATGGAATTCAGTTTCTACGAGTTAGGATTTTATGATTTATTTAAGGGTACTACTTTCCAAATGGAATAGTTTCGAGCTTTTTGACAATAGTGTATTCAGAGTAATATTTTCAAATATTATATGGTATTCAATAGATCGAGGTTAAAGTAATGAAACATGCTCGATATTGTCAAAAATTATAGGACATATGAAAACAAATACGAGTACTTTCGATTCCCAACGTAATCCTCAATATCACAAAACTGTACTGGACCAATTTGTTTAAAGATCTGTATTTAATTTAATCTGGTGTATTTCTGAAAAGATCTTCGGCTTTATTTCTAAAGATTGAAAATCTATTAGTTTTCTGTTAAAATATATGTTCAAATCAACATAAGCCGAAATGCTTTGAAGATAAATAGACAACGTACAAACTTTAAAGATTCCCGAAAAACCTTTTCTTAAAGTAAACGAAAAGTCTTCTTAAAATGGTAGTTTAAGAAACATCAAAGATAAACAAGATTATTATTAGAGTTAAAAAAAAAGTTTCTTTGGAATAAACGTTTAATAAGGAAAGTTCAATTCTCTCTAAAGAGATTTTCTCAGTCGTTAACTCAACGTATGAGAAAAAGAATATTCGATACAATAGATATCTCATGTAAATATGTGTTGATAATGGGGGTACTTCAGAGTATTTGTTGTGGTGTTTGTTGGTGGTTGTTGGTAGTTAAGGGGGTAGGACGACAAATAGGGCAGTTGGCGTCATCCTTGGCCCTTTGTCGCTCCTACAATATGTTATTGATGGCCGTGGGTTTCCGTAGAATACGCAAACTTTATGTATTATGTACACAAGTGCTTTGAATGTAAGTGGTCTCATGGGGAAAATTTTCGTAGAGTAAATTCTTACCTAGGACTATTAATTTTCTTTTAGTTACGGAAACAAATTTTAACCATTACACCTATTTAATTTTGTTGAAACTCATTTGTCGGGTTATAATGAAGAGGTTTACTTCGCTTAAAATGGAAATTAGCTAGTTTTTTAAATACAAGGACAGATAATCAAAAATCTTTGTTTAAATTTATGTCGAATTTTGGGTTAAGCTATTAAAAATTAACCATACGTTTGTTATTGATAAATAAATGAAAATAATCACTTTTTATACCTACCACCTAATGAAAAAACCCAAACTCTTAAGTATGTATAAAGAGTATAGCTTTATTTTATTTACAGCCACCAGAATACGATCTTACATTTTTTCAATATTTGATGTTAAAGGATCAAGGTAATAAAAACTAATGGATGAAATAAAAACTAACATTTTAAAGAAAAAAGTTAGATGAATCTGAATGAAAAAAAGAAATTTATTAATGTAATCACGATTAACTTATAATTTAACATGAATTTTGAATAACATATCGGCCAATAAAATGTTGGTTTTAGAATTGATCGGGATTACATAATATTGCATCCCTTGATCCAATATACAAATCTGAATTCCCCATGCAAACAGCGTACGAATTTTCTTACGCATTTTGGCACACATAAGAAGTGAGTGTTGTTGAAAGGGGATATTAGCGCAACCCATCCCAGGGCTGGGTAAATCTTCACCCCAACGCGTGACATGATTGTGTAATGTCACAATCACCCCAATCACCTTATCGCAGCCCTGTTGTGTGTCTAGAGCTGCGGGGACTCAGGCTGAATTATAAGACGGTGCTCAATCGCCAGTTTAGCGTCCCGGGTGAATAATGAGGCGTATAAAACAAATAATACCCTTTAGACACGGAAAGAAATGAAATCCTAGATGTTGTACTTTTGATAGATTCTGCGAAGAGTTTGGAACGTGACGAATTATCGTGTTTTAAAAATCACCCATTACATATCTTTTTTACGTTTAAAGGGGTTTTAGACTTTATTTAGGTGGAAGAACAAATGAGATCACGCTTGTTTAAGGAATCAAAGATCACTTTTAATAATTTAATAAAACAATGAGCTCCATAAATAAATTATTATCCTACAAAACAATTGATCTGGTTACAATAATATGGCATTTCGTCTTATATTTTATCAGCTTGAATGTTTTTTGTAGCTCCATAGCACACGATGAACCTAGTATTCTATGATCTAGAAATTATGTGCAGAAAAAGCTGAGCAAATTTAATGACGTCTGAACTCACCGCCGTAGAATTTTTAGATTGTAATAGATTAGGTGTCTGCTTATTACTTCAAATTGTGTGAAGTGGTTTCAGAAAACGTACAAACAATAAGTATTTTAAGAAACGATTTGAGGGGTTTGTGTTTTTTGTGAATTACTTTCGTAGGCTTGGCAATACATCTTTATATTCTGATGTGTGCCATGTTTTGACTTTTTTGGCTTATATAAACAAGGACAGTTCAAATTTATCGATTCCCAATGCAAAAACACCGATGACTTTGACCGTTGAACCATGCGAGAGATCATCATTTGTGGAAAATTCTTCGATTGCAGACGAAGCTCCTCATCTAGCTTTTAGAAATACAATATAAATCGCCTTATCAGCTCCATGCAATAGTGATAAGTCTACAGCCGCGCCTTCCTTGATGGATGAGATGGGGGGGTTTTGTGAGAGGGAGTGGGGATAGGTCACCATCGCAGGGGGTACATAATCAATTTCAAAATGGAAAATAAAGGTAACAATAGTGATGTATGGAAACTGTTTCTCGGCGGAGTTACCATTTACCACGCCCTAGACGGTTTACTTTACGCGATAATGAATGTGTTCTTCCTTGGTTTGTGAATTTACATACGGAAAGCAATTTGATTTTTGTACAATCGCTTACAGTAGAATTTTTTCAGATGCTTAAGTATTTAGTTTTACATATAGATCATATAAGAAAGAAAGAAATAATGATTTCAGTCGTTTTTCGGTTTAGTCATATGGCAACAAAACTTAAGGTACCGGTTTCAAAGCTCGTTAAGTGCGTGAATTTGTGGCTTAGACGGATCCACTTTAGAAATGAATATTTTCAATGTGTTCTAGAAAATGCACATTTGAGACTTGTATAGTGTATTATAAAATTTTATAAAACAGTTTTACAGGATAATTTAAGGCATCACAAGGATAAATCAAAAATCGCCATGGAAAAGATTTGTGTTGTTTTTACATCACCAGTGCCCTTGATGTGATTTTTCACAAAAACGGCCCTATATAAATCGTCCAAGTATTATTATTATTATTATTATTATTATCATTGGCATACATAGTTTTTTTTTTTTAACAAATAGCTTAAAAATATTTTATTTTATTTGACAAATAAATCTTCACATTAACTAGTTAAATCGGTTGATCCTTTTTTTTCATAAATTGAGATTTGAACGCCTTCTTTTAGCATTTTTTTAAAACATATCATTACGAAAATCTTGTATCTTGGAGTGTGGGGAACTGATTTTTTTAAAATTCTCTTCTTGACTATAGTTCAACCTTGTGACATTGGATAATAGTTATTTCATAATAACAGTGGTGTATAGTCCATAAGGGCTGAAGAGCAGTGCCTACCTTTAAATGGCTCCGAAACTATTTATGATGATGTATTGTAAAATTCTCTTCTTGACTATAGTTCAACCTTGTGACATTGGATAATAGTTATTTCATAATAACAGTGGTGTATAGTCCATAAGGGCTGAAGAGCAGTGCCTACCTTTAAATGGCTCCGAAACTATTTATGATGATGTATTGTAAAATTCTCTTCTTGACTATAGTTCAACCTTGTGACATTGGATAATAGTTATTTCATAATAACAGTGGTGTATAGTCCATAAGGGCTGAAGAGCAGTGCCTACCTTTAAATGGCTCCGAAACTATTTATGATGATGTATTGTAAAATTCTCTTCTTGACTATAGTTCAACCTTGTGACATTGGATAATAGTTATTTCATCATAACAGTGGTGTATAGTCCATAAGGGCTGCAGAGCACTGCCTACCTTTAAATGGCTCCGAAACTATTTATGATGATGTATTGTAAAATTCTCTTCTTGACTATAGTTCAACCTTGTGACATTGGATAATAGTTATTTCATAATAACAGTGGTGTATAGTCCATAAGGGCTGAAGAGCAGTGCCTACCTTTAAATGGCTCCGAAACTATTTATGATGATGTATTGTAAAATTCTCTTCTTGACTATAGTTCAACCTTGTGACATTGGATAATAGTTATTTCATAATAACAGTGGTGTATAGTCCATAAGGGCTGAAGAGCAGTGCCTACCTTTAAATGGCTCCGAAACTATTTATGATGATGTATTGTAAAATTCTCTTCTTGACTATAGTTCAACCTTGTGACATTGGATAATAGTTATTTCATAATAACAGTGGTGTATAGTCCATAAGGGCTGAAGAGCAGTGCCTACCTTTAAATAGCTCCGAAACTATTTATGATGATGTATTGCGCGAGTTTAGATTCAGTTATAAATATACTACGCAAGTCGAAACCTGTAAATTGTCAAATTAATTTCACCAATACATTACACTTTATTTTAAATGCAGACTGTTGGTCTCCCAAACAAGAAAAAATAATATAAAATAGGATAAAATAAATACATTTGAATTAGAATATTCATCGGTAGGCAACTATTACTCTCATTTGTCAACCTGGCTACAATCATCAACAGAATATAGCAAAATAGCGGAATTTTTCACGGCTACTAAAATATTCAATGTTGTAAAATTACATTTGAAAAGACTGCAGCCTACACTCTATCATAGAGCAATGCATTTCACTGCATAACATATACCTAGATTAACTTTTGTTAAACTGCTTTGGTTGAAAAACAGAATTTATCCCCATTATGAGCACATCCAACTTTTTGATTGACCCTCTTAAGACTGTTTTTCTATCAAATCTTAATAAAAAGCCGTTTTATTTTATTGGCTTAATTAAACATTTAAAAAAAATTACATAACGTAATTTTTTTGAAACATAAGTTTGTTATCCATACACTTCACTTGTCCGGTCGCTGCCAGTGTTTTCATCGAAATACCATTTCACCAAATACCGTAGAAATATACGCGCAGCTCCTGACATTTATCAAACATTAAGATTGCAATATGCTACATTAGCGCTCTCTAGTGGCCCGAGTTGTGCGAAATGGTTTTTTCGTACATTTCAATAGATTTGAAACCTCGCTGCTTACGCACTGTCTAAATTGTTTGCAAAGAATTTAAAATATTTGTTATACGTAACAGCAATAAAGTCATGTTGCCAGTATTTTGACATTCCGTATTTATTTTCAGAATTTTCGTTTTCCATAGTTTATTAAGAATATGTTTCCCAGAAAATCTATGAAAATGTACGAAAAAAAAACAATTCGTACAACTCGAGCCGCTAGAGGGCAATAGTGTTACACGTTGCCACCAAATGTCAAGAGCTGGAGGTATTGTGATTTAAGAGTATTTGATTTCACCAAGAATCGTAATAAGTTCACCAATATTGTTTTAGGTGGTTAGGAAAATACCGCTTTATTCAATCAACTTATTTGAGTGTTAGAACAATCGACCTACTCTTAGAACATGTTAGGGAAGTCGAGGCAGATGGGGAAGGTAGTGGCACTATGCGTGTGTAATGAGGTAAGCCCCGAGCTGTACAAATATTGTTTCCCAGATAACAAACGCACCGCAGTATAAACCAGGAACAGTTTTCCGATATCCGAACACAGGGAGACAACCAACTCGAGACATAACTAAGTCGGGTGATAACATACCCCACCTTCCACAATTCCCCAAAAGGTAAAGTTTTGATATTTGTGTAACATTTGTAATGATTCAGAGAAGTGTCAATTTTTTTTAGTTCTCTGCAATGAGGATTATCCCTATTTTAGCCACGGAGTGATAGTTCTAAAATGGAAAGGGATTTTGATAGCTTAAATACGCATGATGGATTATTATACATTTTAATAATAATAATTCGTAACTAGAATTTTAAAATTGCGTAGCAGGCCTCATTTTCGTTTTATGATGATTCGTAGCTTAAATCTCCATTTTTAAATTCTATTTAATATAAATACACATACAATATTTAATAGTACAGATATTATAGCTAATTACAAAAAAATATAAATTTATTTTACAAAAAATCCCCAACTCAATAGAGAAAGATTTCTCGTGATTGAGTTGCGGAGCACCGCCATCTAGCGACAGTAATGAATATCTAAAATTAATAGAAATGAAAGTACTATATAGCGACAGTAATGAATATCTAAAATTAATAGAAATGAAAGTACTATATATAATGTTTCTGTAAGACTAAAAGTGCGTGATAATAGAAAGGCACAAATAAATATTAAGAGGTTCCGCAAAACTTATGACTGAATTTGGTCGTTAGTGTAGAGGACCGTTAAAATATATTGGGATTTAGACTTCAGTGTGGAATACCATTTAAGATAACCTCGAAATAAAAGATTTTTAAATTACTAATTTTTTACATTTTTTCGAGATTGTCAAACGATAAGTTTGAATGCATTAATTTAAACGAACCACGGTTGGTTTGAGGAAAGCCTTTTAATTAATACGCTAATTGAGTACCCTTGAATACGAAATTAACCAAAAAACAAAAACGTTACAGTTTTAAGGGCTATACCGCTTGTGATACGAATTCCTTTCATATGATGTGTACAAGTTTCAAATTTGTATTTGTTTTTTATTCACCTTCAAAACAACAAATAATATCTTAGAAACGCGTATTTAAAAGAGACGGACATTCAACACATTTTGCATTGTTTTAAAAGCGGCCTTAAGGGTGTTATTATTAATAGCACCCCTGGACAAGAAAATGGTAAAAAAATGTACATATTTGGTATGTCTAGTATCTTCTCAATCGATGGTCAAAATGTAATATTTTTTATTGACAATGATTATTAATTTAGTTACACAAAACCTTTTTTAAATTTCCGATTGTTACAGTTTTCATAGCGCGAGAGAGATATTTCACTTTTTGTAAACATCGTTAATATTTTAGCTTGAAAAGCTAGTTTAAATTTTTTTTTCATAAAAATTACAAAGTAATCTAGTAATTAACCACTCGGTGTTTGAAAAACAACCTGTAATACATAAAAGTCCCATTTGTTGATTATTATGTGTAGTCTAATTTTCATTAATAGTGACTATGTCTTTTATAAATCATTATAGGATTGTCCTAATGACTTTATTATTTCCCCATAATACTATTAAATTTACTATTTAGTTGTTTTAATCTATATTATTATTGATTCTATCTTATACGTATCCTTTTCAATTGTTGCCTTCATCTAATATTTTATTCTAATTTTTTTGTATTATTCTCTCTCACTCTTTTTCTGTACCTATATGTACGATAATTCTGTATTATTTTCTTTTAGTTATTATATTTGCCCTGACGAAGCTTAATCTAAGCAAAACCGGTTGGCGTAAAAATACACAAAAAATAGTGGTTTATAACAAAGTGTTTTAATTAATAAATCAAATTTTATTGTTGTCTTCATAAAACACAAATAAATGTATTACCTGCCAGTATATAATAATATCCAATGATGTTTGTTCCAAGTCCATATTTGCCAAAATTTGCTTTACATATTTTTTATAAAAGTGTGAGTCTACGAATATATATATATAAAAAAAACACCGGCCAATTATAGTTAAGTTTTTAGTCCAAGATCTCCGCCAGATGAGCTCAGACCTTACTTAATTACGTCATTAGTAATTTATGTCGCAGACGATAGTTTAGCCCGCCGTTGTGAGTCCTTAAGCTCTCAATTCCCTTGCTCTCTTTTTTCTTAAATAATTAAAATCTAGTAAAAGCATCAAAAAACATTATTCGCTGTGCTTTTTTCGATTCCGAAGGAACTAATTTATAATTATAAGTATAGTTTTGAAATGGGAAATTAACAAATCGAAACTTTTATTAGAATCTTGCTTTTGAAGATAATTTTATAATTAATACGTATTAATATAAAATAACATTTATTTAAAGTGAGTATCTACATATTTTGGTACACTCATTTTAATGAAAAGGTCATATAGCTAAAATATATATTTGAAGATGAAATTGAAAAGTAGTGGAGATTGTATTTCTAATAAATATGAAGATCCGCTTCCTAAATAAAAATATATTCAAGATTTAAGTAAAGGAATCCAATTCCATAATGAAAAAAAAAAAACATATAAATAATCAAAATATTCACTTATATTGAATAGGAAAACCTCTGAGATTGCTTGGAAAAGGCGGGTGTGGAGTAACTCCAGGCAGAACAACCCACGGAAGCCGTGCTGGGTGTAGCCGGGTCTCCGGGCAGGCCTATGTTGCAGCAGGATCTGCGAAAAGTGACCAGGATCGCCCTATTGTTAAATTCGTTGTATATAACAAAGTGTTTGTTTATTTAATTTGAAAAATAACTAAATTCCATAAACGCCTATCTACACAAGTGAAGTCCTTACTTTGGAAGATAAAGCAAGGGAAACAAAGTTTGAATTCGTAAAGTAAGTAAAACAAATTATTAATTTGAAACTAGAAAATGATCCATAAAAATGAGTGGCGTTCTTGATAGTTCCAAAAAAAGGCAAATGATATTCTTAAAAACAATATTGCGATGAATTCATAATCTATCTGACACTAATATACTGTATACTAACATATATACGAGTATATCCCGTATTTCTTAGTTTTTGTTACAATATGGCTGATCTGCTAAATTCAATTAACATCAATAATTTACACCAACATCATAATTACTATTGACCAAAAACTACGTAATTCTATACTCGATAATCCATACATAATAATATTAATAATTGGATTACTTCTCTAGCGCCGTTGTAGTAGAAAAATCACCTCAAGGACGCTTAATTCATACTTACATTATTCGATCAAAACATTAGAACACGAAATAAAAACTATGATGCACTCGATATTCCAATTAACTATTTAAATACAGATTTTAGTATCTGAATTCTAACCGGTTTTTTGGATCACGAACACATATACGAGTACACATAAAAAAATATATCCTCCACATTGCAGATCATATAACAAACGAATAAAAGGACGGTGCCGTCGTGTACCTTCAAAATAATCACAGCAAAGTTTCAGAAATTTGCATACTGCTTACACATTATCGTCGACTCCAACTCTGAAAAATGTATTTTTGCACTATACAGGTCGCCGTCTTCTCTCAAAGTCATGCTTTTCATTTCTTCTCTTGTCTAAAAAACCTCAAACATACTCGTATTATGCTAGCAGGTGATTTTAATATTAATATTCTACCCCCAAAATCGTGATTATCAGATATTGTTGTTACAACACGGCATTATCAGAATCATCAATACCCCTACCAGGGTCATTATAGACACAAAGTCATGCACAGACCACATAATGGTTAATTTAAAAAAAAACATACAAGTAGCACAGTTTTTGAATCTACAATTCTTCTCAACTAAGGACATTGCATGTGATAACTTAGAAAGAGGCTTGGACAAACAGTTGTGGGAATACCTGGAGAGTATATCGTCAATGAATGCAGCTTGGCAATACCCACAGAGAATACACTGTTACATATAATCTAACATAATGTTTCGGTCAGGATAAAAACAAACGTATAGATTTTTGTCAAAACATAATAACACTAAGCCGCTTTAAGGCAAAAAATATTGTATATATTTGTCCTATTATTGTCATTGATCCTTTTGGGAGGTGTAAGTTTGGCACCATTTTCAATTACCAAAGAAGATACTATGCCAAGCACATTAAATGCAATTATTATATGTATTTCTCATAAAATTATACAATATTCAACACAATGATATAATCAATTCATATCGATAGTAGATTAAAAACATGTGAACACCTCAGCACAGATTTTCCTAGTACTTACAAGAAACTTTATGACATATAAATTATTTCTATACACATCTTTCTTTCTTTTTTGTACACAATATATATATAATGATATATTGCTTATAGTATAATTGAATTTAAAGTGTGAAAATCAACACAAATATGATTTTTTATTTATTTATTTTAAATAATAACAGATCTCTCTTAGATGGAGTTCATAATCGAACGTATGATTTTGTTTATGGAACATTCGGTAATTTTGTACAGCAAGTTATATTTCTCCACCATTTTCAATAACTAAGCAAATTGATGGGATTTTAAAATCATATTGTGTTGTCGTATATATTTGTAGCATTATTATGGCAACGCGTCGGTCGATTACTTAATTGTTCTAACAGCTGATTAGTCGTAAAAATACTTTTTCAACTTTTTGGATTATCAGGTATCTACGTATCCTTACTCTTATGTAAATCAGAAAAAATCATGCACCTTTAGAAAGCAAATTGATTACATTATAACAATTCCTTCCAAAGATATAATGCTCTGGTTTTTTAAAACCATCCGCTATATGGTTAAGTTGGAAAAAGTGCTGTTAGAATAATTGAGTACTCAGCCGACGAACAGTGCTGTGATGGAAATTTGTTGGAATACTCGTACATCAATGTCATTTATTTGTCCTGTGTAATTGAAAATGGCTAAAATTTTTAAAAATGTTTTTTAAATTGAAAGATTTATATGGATTAACGATATGAACTTATTCAAGAACGGAATATTTTGAAAACGATTAAATTTATGTTAAACCAATCAACAATGGAAAGACAATTCATTTAATGCTCTTAAAATCTAAACTTCTATTAAACTCAGCTCATAATTTGTTGATGTACTTACATAATGTAAGTCTGCCTATTGGTCATAAAAGAAAATAATATTTCATTCAAAATTAAATAAAAAATACATTATGAAGTAATGCATTAGATTCATTAGAAGAGCATTCCGTTAATTAATTGCACGATATCTCCTCCAAAATCTCATTCCCGGACAGGAATAAGGCTAGAATTAAAATGTCCCGTCGTAATAAATTGCACGAATAAATAATGGCACTTATAACTGATTACAATCTCGTAAAATAAACACGGGTTCTTATGAAGCACGACACAATAATAAAAGCAAATCTAGGAGAAATAATGGCGGCTTCTGGGGATGCAATCTGTTCTCTAGTATTCTTCGTTGTTGTTTTCGATGCTTTTTACTGCCGACTTTATTCTGAGTGTGTATGAACAATAAAACTCTTAGAATGCCGTAGGAACAGAACATATGACGCGAAAGACTTTCCCCAAACAAGCGGGGATAAGCTAAACAATGTAAGCTAGTTCAGCAATGACCGCGAGTTATTTTCCATGCCATAATCCTTATGGTAACGGTCTGACTAGAAAACAACGAAAATTCACCCATTTTCCGAACAAAACGGACACATTCATAACAAAGAATGACTTTTAAAAAGTTAGAAGATCATTCCCAAAAACTGATGAAAAAAACATTTTTTCAAATAATGGTTAACTACTTTCTCGTTTTGGTAACAAAATATGACTTTGTAAAAATGCATTTAACGTTCCATTATGGTAAGGTTCTGATGGATCCGGAACTTTTAACTAGTTGGTGAGTTTTAGCAGTAATCTTCTTAATGCAAGCGGAATTCTAGTCATGGAGTAGTAAGTTCAAATATTCACAGCGAAGCGGTTTCCAAGCGCACAAAGGGGTCCTGGCTAAGCGCCGCATAAAGGCCCAAACAGGAGGCGTCAATTGATATGGAAATCAGCAAACAAAATTAATGCCCCGAGAAAAAAAACTCCATGATAAACCTATGGATGATTTTTATGGGTATGATTGGGTAGATACTTTTTTATGAATGTTTACGCTTACCTTTTTATGAGGAAAGATTACGAAAGCGGTGTCCGTCAGAACCTTCGTCTAACGTCTTAGATTTCTTGGGATTATGAAAATGTTTGTTGAGTTCGCAGACAAGCTGCGTTGTTACTGAATATTTAATGTGGAATAATACTTGCTAGATTTAAACTAAAGTTCTTCTTGAATTTCTAAGGAACTGCGGAAAGAAACTGGAATGGAAAATCTTTTTTTTTGTCTATCTATTTTAGCAAAGTTTGTTAGGACGGTTAAACAAACTAACGGTGCCATCTTATTATTGTAAACTTTTCACTTCCCCGGCATTATGGAAATTATGCACATACGGATTACTTGGGCTGGAGGTTCTGTCTGTTGCATTCTTAGAAATTCTCTCACTCCTTGCTACAAACACATATTTTAATAATTTTAAAACCTTCCCATTGTTTTATCAATCGATCATATAGAAGTACAAACTTTGTATCAAATTACTCAGTGTTGCGAATAAACAATTTAATATTTCATACACACATAGGCGTTTTCTCTCTCATAATATTATTTTCTCACTTTGATGCCAACGACATCTGTTACGGCCTTCAGGAGGAAAATTTTCAAACCTACGAATAATATTTATTGTTTTCATCAAAAGATCTACGCGTAGGCATATCAATTTCGTATTTTAATGGGTAAAAAAACAAATTGTTAAAACTTCATAAATCAGTTAAAGAGATTTACAAATGTTGACATTGTCTGCTTTAACATTAATAAAATAACATAGTGAACAAAAAATTTTAAAAACATTTAGAATTTTTTTTTGTCATCTTTTTTTCTACACTTATCAAACTGATTTGGTACTTCTGGCAGTATGCCATTATTTCTCTTTTAAAGAGAAAATACAGATAATAATAGTAAATAACAATAATTAAAGAAAATTCGGCTGCATTTTAACTTTTTCTCACAAGTTCTTATGATCATCAAATATTTACACCAATTATTAAAAAAAAATAAGTCAAAAATTAAAAATAATGTTCCACATTGTTCTGTAGGTAAATGCTAAAGTATATATTTTTTCTTCAAGGCTACACTGAAAACCTTTGAATAAAACCGCTTCTTTAAAAACTCGACGAAATCCTACCCTTAGCAAATCTGCGAAAAACATAATACTTCATCACCCGGCTCAGTTATTCGCGAGCAAATCGGGATTTATCTGGTCTCACATATTCCCGGGAGCAGTCATTCATTTAATAAATTCCGAGTTAAACTGTAGCATATGGCACGGACTGATCCCGGGGGGCAGACCCTGTGGGGAGGTATGCGGATCCAATAACTCCTCGGATATCTCAAGTTATGGCGTTAAAAGCGCAAACATTACACCCTGCATCCCCGATGAGCGAGGAGTAAACGGCAAGGGGCTCTTAGCCGAAGCGGGGCCACCTGTGCACTGGGCAATGTACCCGGGAACTTGGAAGATGCTGCAGATTACGTCAATAAGTTGCAATTTGCTTCGGACTACTCTGTAGCTAAATAATTAGTAGTTTCTTAAAATGTTGTAGTACTTACACGTTAAGAAAATGAATTCTGTGAGCGCAGTTTGTTAATGACGACATCGATGGTGCCGGCATATTTGGTAGTCACAAGCGAATATTGTGGGTAGGTAGGTATATAGTGGTTTTTATTTTATAAATAATCGTTATTAAGGTTGGGATATTTCAACTTACTTTACTTTTACTAGACAATCAGCGCGATCTTGATTTTTCAACATTGAACGGTCCCCGTTAAACATCTATTCTCGCCTCGTGGAGTATAACAAGATGGTTCAAAAGCTTAAGGGGAACGGCTGCGCGGCTTGTTTCATACAAAATTGAATTCTGGATTTGAGTCCAAAATTCTCACCCAAATTGAATGATTTTTTTTAATCAAAAGGTATAGCAAATATGTAGTACGGGTTAGAAGTATTTTATTTATTCATGTTTTAAATTATGAAATATAGGCCATTAAATAAATAAATTTTTCATAATTTTAGGTACACCTTTGGCAATTATTTGGGGGTTATTGGTGTTAAAAAAATTACCCCTTCTACTATTTAAATATAATGAAATATAAAATTAAAAATTAAAAAGTGTTAAAATCAGCATTATGATGTACTCGAAAAAATGTTTTAATTTTAAAGATGTAAAAAAATATATATTTTATATAATCACGTTTACATAGAAAATACGACAAATCCAAGAAAACTACCGTTAACCCACAAATAATTTCTGAAGTTGCCTCTAAAATTATGAAAAATTGATTTCTTTAATGGCCCATATTTCATAATTTTACTCGAAAAAAAAATACTTCTAATCCGCGCTAGATATTTATTATACTTTTAATTTTAAAAAAAGATCATTCAGTTCGGGTGGTTATTTTGTCCGCAAATCCAAAATTAATTTTATATGAAACAGGCCGCGCAGCCGTTCCTTGTAATGGCTGATAACAATTTGATCAATAGCTGAAACGGGCCGAATATACATTTATATTTAAAAAAAAACGATATTGTTCTGATTGTCAACGGAACAAATGCGGCAGAGGTCGAAATACCTCAATCTTATTTAATTAATTTATTTGTAAAATATGCTTTTGATGTTTTCTTTTGACGAAACATGATTTTGTAGAAATAAACACACCTGATTATATTTATGTAGTAAAAAGTAAAACTTGCAAGCTTTTAGAGGTTCCAAATAAAACATTTATCTTGTTATTAATCGTAAAGCTTAAACATGATGGAAAGAAAAGCATTTATGGTAAATTACGTATTCATTTCATTTCCAGCGATTTCCGTAACAGAAAGATAAACTCTGGAAACAGAGATCGCGGATTCAAATCATGTTGTTTAAAACGTTTTTTTTTACGAAATGAATTTTTGGAAAATATATGAATAATATTTGCACCACATTCTAGAGTGGAAATGTTTCTCAGAATCACTGGTTAGAGATCATTATTCAGAAACGAAACACTAGGTACTTGAAAAGGATGAAGCTACGCTTTGTGACCAAATCTGAACAGCTGACTTCTCCAAAATCTCCCTTTTCCTCTCTACTTTTCCGTCGCTCAATGCACTGCTTGGTAATAGTAGCCTCGGCAGCAGACGGAAAGCTTCTGTGCTGATCATGCCCTATAATCAATGACACGTGACGGCCTCTAAGGTCGAGGGGTAAGGCTCTCGACTACGAATCCGATGGTCACGGGTTCAAATCCCGGCGTACGCAAGTAAATTTTATTAAATTAATATGTGTTGTTTCACAATTAATTCATTTAAAAAATAAAATATAGTATATTTGCGCATGTTCCACAGTGGAAGATACTTTCAGTATCGTCCTGGTGAAAGACCACCATTCAGAATTGAAACGTTGCTTGAAATGGCTTTTAGCCGTGTTTGGTTACCAGATTTGAATAGCCAGGTATTTCCCCACCTTCCTCTTCCCCTTCTCCTTACCCTCCCTGATACCTTCAGCCTCACAACATTCCCCAATTGGGGATGCCATAGTCTCACTGGCTCCAGACGGTTGGGAGCAGTTGGAAGGACTCTTGTGTGGTATTGATATAAAAAAAACATATAATGTAATATTTTTCAATGTCATAGCCTATCACCTCTTGAAGGGTCACATCAGCAAACCACAGATTTTAGAAAAAAATCCCTCTTGTCCCTGAAAATAATTATACAAGCGCGCGTGCATAGATCTCTTCTTGTTTCGAGATGCAGAACTAATCAACCATTAATAATGCCCCACAAAAAAATGATCATGCTTTTAAATAAGCTAACGCCTGATGTCAATATTTTTCACAAGAATATTGTTTATTTCAAAATACTATTTCGAATAAACATACGTGTTAAATAAAGTAAACTGATTAATTAAGCATCGTTAACACACCCCAAAATACGAATGCTATGAGCAGTTCTACCATTTTCTTTACGTTGGGATTCTTGTCACACAAATTAACGAAAACAAAATAATAATGATGTTAATATTCCAGTAAATGAATACAAAAGTTAACCTATCACTTATTTTTACCCGGAACTATGCACAAACGAAGGCAAACTTCATGTTTCCCCCGAAAAATGTTCAGATACATAGAGAAATCATAAAATACAAGTTGTGATAGGAGGGCGAAGTTCATTGTACGATGGAGACAAGTCAATGGCATTCTGCGACGGGGCTCTATTTGGCGCTGGGTCGTCTTTGGATGTTTTATTGTTGAGACGTTGGATTCTCTCCTCGCCGAAAGGAGAGGGTGAGAGGTAGAGCACGTAATCAGGAGGTGATTCTGTATTTAACGACTGCGTAATAAATTAAACTAAAACGCTTCTCGCTAAGTGCATATACGTGCACTGGGTATAAACTGATACATACGTACGAGTTTATACGTACAATGCGCTCATTCGAATTTACCTGCGGAATTTCTCCAGTATAGTCATTATCACGTCAATATTTAGCAAGATGATCTGATAAAGAATTAATTAAAAAAAAAAATTGTGGCAAGTCAGTATTGATATTCAGTCGAACCAAATAAATGTTATTATTAACTAGGCACGGAAAACTGACTCTTTATCTCAAATATTAAAAAAATACTCTACAACTTTGGCTTCAAAGTAGGTATTGCACAGCTTTCGCTGTTTTGAATTTCAAGGTCAATACTGCTGTTTTAAGCTGGGAATATTTATGTGTCAATGACTTGTGGAGCTTCCAAGAAAAGAAATAATAAAATAAGGCTACGTTCTGTTTCTTCCAGATTTTTCAATCTTAATCTATGATCTTGATGGTAAAGTTAACTAAATATTAAAATGTTTTTGTTCCGGGAATCAATTAATGATACGGAACTGCTTCACAATTATGGGTTTTGCAATTAAAGTTGATGCGAACAACACATACTTGAGATTGTATATATTTGTACATGTGCATACACTTCCAACAGTGATTTCTTCGAAAAGCGTCACAATGAAAGTCTTTTGTTTTACTTACAAGTGTAAATATTAATTGAATTGAATATTTGAAGAGTTTTTGGAATTTTTCTATTATGTTGAAAAAAAAACTTTTTTCAATTTCATTGGCAATCGAATAATAAGTTCAAGATATGTTGCATGCTAGCAATGCATATGTGTGAGTACTATGTTCGCATAAATATTCGTTGCAATACCTGTTTCGACAGCTCTGATAGAATCCTAATTCTGGGTTGGCGGCAAAGTTAATCTGGAGAACCAGATGAGAAAAGGGCGATAGGAAGGATTGAAGAACAGGAGGATGCCACGGAAATTGAATAGGCCTACCTTGGTTCGTGGATATCCTCTAGCACTTATTTCATCTCACTGAAACTTCAGGGTAATCCAGAATTGGCCAGTTGCTCTTGTCGCGGCGATGAACACTTTTTTGTTCCTGCGCGTGGAGTGGTTTGAAATCGAACTGAAATTCGCCACTATTTTCTTCCAGTGACAAAAGGGATCGGATCGGGGGGGAGCGGAGGTGGGTAGGCGACAATTATGCATTTAAGATGCCAAAACAATACCCATTCGACGTAAGATTTTTTAAACCAATGTGTTAAGACTTGTGTAACGTTGTGGTTATATATATGGGCTTAATTGACGATACCTGATATATTTTAAGTTTTACTGTACAAACTCAGATTATGCTTATATTAGCCATTCAAATTATTAATTTAATTAATTTTCAAGTAATATTATATTACGTGAAATGTTAGCGTTATTTGTCGGGTGTAGATTTTTTGGTTGGCGTAAATTTTTTGGCAGTTTTTAGCAAAAGCGGTGTTATTTTACAAAAAGTGGTGTTCCCTTTCCGGTATTTTGCAAAAAAAAATGAAAACAAGAAATGGTGAAGACATTTTTGTTTCAAATGAAATCAAATGAAACACTCAAACTTTGTTTTAACCACATTTGTTTTACACGCCTACCGGTTTCGGAACAACCATTCCATTGTCAAGGCAAAGTGTATACTGACGATGCCCTGATTATGGAACGGTTGTTCCAAAACCGGTAGGCGTGTAAAATAAAAAGTATATTTTTGTTTGTTTTTTTTTACGTCAAATATTATTACGAAAAATTAAGAAAATAATGACAGAATTTTGACATACAATTACGAAATTTGGGTAAAAATGTTCAGGTATCTAGTAATAGGTACCTGTTTTTCTTCTCTTATAAAAAAAGATACAATCAGCATTTCTTTTCTTCGACACGATCCTTTCACCTTTCTTTTTCTCATCCTACCTTTCCGAACGTCTATCGGCTTAAAATGTGGAACACCTCACTTGACCGCAAACTGCGGCCCACATCGGGGTTGGTTCTGCTATCGCAAGTGGTTCTGTTGACAGGTAAACAGTAAACCACCCTTACCAGACCGTGGTTCACATTACGGCCGGCCAATCAGAATAAATAAACATCTCCCTATCAGCCGACCAGTGGCCAAAGCAATCGATCGCAGAGCGCATCTGACAAAGGAAAGCGGGTAGATCTACTTAAACTATTTACGGAGGTATGTTTTCAGCTTTATGGCTGATTGGAAGTAAGGGTAGAAATAAATAAAAAATAAAAAAAACATTATATTAGTTTACCTCAAAATTAAAAGACGAAAAATAAAGTAGATATCAATGCATGTTGTAATTGGCGGTTACTTTGTTTCATTCGTTTTTGATTTGAAAAACAATGCATTCGTTCTTGGTGTCAAGTATTGTGGCTAAAATAATTAAGCTGGTATGTAAAATCCTTAGATAATAAAATAATCATAATAAACTTCTGTGTTGTAATAACCAATTAATTAATTTTATTAAAAAGGTGTACCTACCTTCAAACAGTTTATTTAAATTAATATCACAGTATTTATCTATCAATTTTGCTTTTTTTTAAACGATTTATTTATTACGAACGATGCTATTAATTTTATTTCGATAAATTAATGACCTTATTAAAAATGTTTTCATTTTGCAGAGCAATTTTCAAACCATTGTGTCATTTTTATTAGATTGTTTCCAATATTCAAAGCTAAATGAAACAGAATTTACAGTATAAACAGTAATTAAAATATATATATATATATATGTATCCATAAAATGTATTATTCTGGTGATAAATAAACATACCTATTGGCGTATAAAATTACTAGGTGATTTTTTATTTTGTCACGACATTCAGAAAAAAAAATACATCTACAAATGATGATCTCTAGGCACTATAATAACGTTATAAACAATGTATGTACTTAAAAAAAATTGTTTTTAGATTTCGTAAGACTAGTTTTATAATAATGTGCGATTTTATTCGGAGGGCCAAAATAAATCACAATTCTGTCTTAACTCTAAGCTATCGATATAAACTTCGAAATGCGCATGTATGGCATCACTTCTATAATATGTAGATCACCACTTCTCACACCTACAAACAAATTCACACATACACTTATATACTTCACTTGTCACCTGATAAATTCATGTATAAATAAGACATTACAAGGAAACATATCATGGGTAACCAACCTACTGTGTAATTTTAATTTCTGGAAATTGTTTTTCAATGTAACAAATATAATGTTTTGTTTCTATAACAAAATAAAAAATAAATAAAAAAGGTTGCAGTTTTTCATTCTTCCCATTGAATATGACCAACACAAAACAAGAAAACAATTGTATTTTTTTTCAGATTGCAGATCGGTTGGCATCTATTTATCCAAGATTCAGCACAATTCTCACGTTTATTATTACAGGTTCCGCAAACCAAGAGAGAAAAAAGTAGCTGGGATTCGAATGAGACACTTTCTGTCGGAGGAGAGAATCCTCCTCCAATAAAGGGCACATTCAAGTCAGTGAAAGCTGGGCAAAATAAAATGATCTAAGTGGGTTAGAACCGAGGGAAGGAAGGAAATTCCAGTCTAGGGGTATGAATACAGACCCTATATTCAGTGTAATATTGAGCTTTTTTTAAACTCGCAATTCAGAATGTCCCCACAAAAAATATATTTGAAACTAGCCAGAAAAGGGTTTGGTTTTCGACATTCGAAATCTGAGAATCAAATATGTAAAGCGTCTGTGTTAGAACTGTAACCCCATGGTAAAAAAACAGAAATAAAATTCATGAGCCAAACAAACTGAAGGAAAAAAAACACGCCTTTAAGTAGTTAGGTTCCCATTTACGGCCACTAAATAAACAAAATCACTCAAGGATGACCGCACACTTGTTATTATAATATATGGACATAATAGGTAATTGAAAATGTAATTTTGTAAAATATTTCTTATTTTATATAGAGGAAGAGAATTTTTTACTAAGGCAAAGAATTAATAATATGCCTCTTTAATCATCACTTTATTATTCCATTTGAATAAAATCTGGGGAACTTTTATCAGATACGAAACAATCTTTCTAAGGACAGCATAACGTTAATTCGTAATATCACCACCACGAGAAGGTTTGTGCCTGGAGTAGGGTCAAACTGGTCAGTTTTAACGTCTCAAAAACCCAAGCGTGTCTGATCTCAGCTAAAAAGGTGGTCAATGACAGTCTGCTGCAATTCGATGGGAGCACCATCCCAAAAAAAAACTGCATTTAAATGCTTGGGGTAAGTATTTCAGACCAGCTCGGGGCTCTATAGAAGCCCGAGTAAGTCTGGCTTCCAAGAAACTGGGTGTCTTGTGTAGGGCTAGCAGATTCTTCAATAGTGACCAACTGTTTATCCTATACAAATCACAAGTACGTCCAACAGTTGAATTTGGAAGTCACCTCTGGGAGGCTGGAGCTCTCAAATTTATTTAAAGACATACAATAATGTTACTAATCCAAAATACTTTAAAAATCTGCTTGATTCTGTGCAAAGGAGGTCCGTTCGTCTGATTGACATTCCATTGTAAACATACCAACTGCCATCTCCAATGCACAAACAGTATATAGAATGTAGGTATTCTGAGTCTGTTCTACAGATATTTCAATGGATCCCGCTCGAAGGAATTAGCATTGTTGATCTCCTCTGAATCGGCGTGTACGTTCTTGAAACTCGACGGACAAACTCGACGGACTCGACGGAAATAGAAATATAAATAAATAATTCTCGTCTTAAACCATTAATTCTATCTTAGTGCGGGTTGTTTCTAGAAACTTGAAAGATTCATCAATATTTCAAACTTAATATCCTGAAAGCCCTATTCAAGTTCTATTATTATTCAAGCACCGAGAAACAACCAACAATGTAACAATAACAGAACTTTCGCGGAACTTGAATATTTATCTTAACTATTTGAAATTTTGACGAAACATTGAAATTTGCCGAAACAACCATCCCTTAGATTTATTAATACTTTGAACAAAAGCAGTCCTAAATTACATAAAAAAAGATTTAAATTTTACTCATTTATTGTGTATATTAAATAAATTGAAAAGGCATCAGAAAATTTTAATTTTACCTTTTGTAGTTAAAAAAATAAATGATTTCTGATTTCTCCTGTGAAGTTGCCAAAATGGAGATAAGTAATTTACTAATTAGTGTGGAGATATTTGTTTCATTACCTTTAGGTCTTCTTAAAAGTTTCATTGGATAGTGTAACATTGATATCGCACGGAGTGAAAATATATGTAATCGTTGTAGAAAATAATATTAATATAACCAAAATAAAAAAAGGTCCTGGGTTCGTGTCCCAGATGCGACTGAAATCTTTTTATTTTCTGTTGTTTTTTCTCCGTTTTCATGATTCATTTAGGTTATGTTAATATTATTTTCTACAATGATTAAATATTAAAATGAGGTTTTTAAATCTCAATAAAAATAATTAAAAATTGAAAGGATATGTTATCATAATAATGAAATAGCGCCATTTTGTGTTTAAAATCACCCCTATAGCGCTTTACGTCTTGTTAATGTTTGTAACTCCTTTTAAGTAGACATGTTTTTAGATTTTTCTTGAAGGTTTCGAAAATGCTTTCTGACCGCAAACCAAATAGAAGGTAATTTGAAAGCTTTCAAATACAAATTTAGTAGCATTCGTACGAGAGGGTTCAACCAGTCTCTTCGACGCATCAAACGAGTAAGATTGTCCTTCGTCAGTCAAGTATGATGGTGATAGTCCGTTCAGTGCCATATATATTGAGACTGTCTATATACCATAAGGTATAGTTATGTCATTGACTGAAATAATAAATAAAATGGTAAAATAGAAAAGATTTTTATTTTTAATGATTACTAATGTTCCAAATGAATATCATACATCAATGTTCCTAGGAATCTCAACATCTCCTAAAAAACTTTAATAAATGCAACCAATCTTCTCAAATAAAGTGAGCAAATAGTATAACTCTAAAAATATTTGGACGTTTTTTCGTTTAAACGAAGTAGACGTGTGATTAATTTCCCCTACATTTTATCCGAGAAACCTACAAACTACCGGGGTAGAAGCAAAGCGAAGGGAGCAGGAAATAGCGACGGTAAAAAGTGGCTTCCGGGGCATACTTTAGGCATACTTTATCTAACTATCGGATGGGGCGCGGTAAAACATATATCCGACGGAAGCACGTGATTTTCCCGTAGTAGTTTTCTTTAAAATTGGAACTGATAGTTTGGCCTCGCGCCAAAAGCGGCAGCTGTGTGACACGCCGACAAGACAGGGTTACTACTCGCGCCCGGGCGATACTCACGGCTTATAGTTACATCTAACAGGTATGAGAGAAATAACAAACCTGCAAATAAATACACACGTGCCGATGACTAATAGCGAGTTCATGAACTAATTTGTCTTTCTAATCTGTCTAGTTTTAAAGAGGAAACACGAATTTCAAATCGTTTATTTATTGTATTCTGTAAAATAGTAGTTCATTAATATATTTATTGTAATTAATAAGGCTTTTTTAAATAGAAAGATATCTAACTAGTAATAACGCTTTTGTACGCAGAAAATATGAAACGTCAAACAAATTTTGAAATACAATGTTTACTATATTCATATAAATGTAAATTCTTCTGTTATACCGTTCGTTAACATAAGCTAACCGAAGTATTTGATTCGCTTGATCGTGTCATGCCTTATAAGGGGGACTATAAGTTAAGTAACGTATTAATATCATTCACGGAAAAACATTCAATAAAATAAGTCTTACAAATTCTCACAAATTCAAAGAAATATATTTTTTTCTCAGTTCTCAACATCTTAATTAATTAGTTTTAATAAACTACTTCCTTCGTCGTTCCCCAATTGCTATGATAATAAAACCCACACCACTTGCTCTGATGAACTAGGCTTTTCAAAATTTATCGGTCCAGCTATATTGGTACCTATTTTTGCCGATGTTTCGGACGCTTGTGATACTTGATCACTCCTGCGGATCTTCTCCTCCTGCCTACCACTTTGCCAGTGACCGTAATTATCTAAATTTTTCGATTTGGAGAGCGATGTATTCAAGATGTCCCAGGGTATTATGGGAGCCTATTTTGGATGCATAGTCTCCCAAAAATCGATGGATTGGTGCACTTGACTATGCATGTTATGACGTACTAGGCACCAAATTCTGTGCAAGCCAATTTAACCGATTCGTACATGCATATTAAATTAACTTATTGACGCCTTTGCAAAAATGTTGTGTAATTTTCGCATAGCGTTAATATTGTGACATACCCACTATATAGGGAAGGGTAGACATGCTTTAACGGGAAAATGATATTGTTTCTGGGCAGTTAGACAGCTAAATACAGCTGGGTATGTGCAGTAATTATGTTTAATTAACCCTACTAACGGACCGGCTAATAATATAATGTAACTCAATCAAACGTACAAATTACAAGACTGTGACCTCAGACGTATTCGGTACAATGTTCACATTATCATCTAATTGTTGAGGTAAATCACCAACTTTGCTAGAGAGGTTTTAATTTTTCTGATGTAAAAATTTCATTTTTTTTATTTATGCACAAACTTTCAATTAATTAAGTACTTTTGTTGGTCATAAATAAAAAATAACCACAATTTTTATCAAGAATAATTGTTACGTGTAGTTAAAACACGAATAGTCACCCCACCCACCGCTACACGACACAACTAGAATCGAGTTCAAAGAAGCTGCCTTAGAGACCAAAATGAAGCCAACGGCGTGCCGGGAGGTATCTTCCTGTTCGTTGTCCGTTGGCTTCGTTTTGATCTCAAGTTCAGAGAAACTCTCTGAACTTGATTCTAGTTGTGTCGTGTAGCGATGGGCGGGGTGACTATTATTGTATTAACGACACATGACATAATATATTGACATACGTCGGTAAAGCGAATTACACTTAAAAGTGTGTTTAGCTTTTAACTTAGTTACTTGTAAAACAACACGTACCAACATAAGAATAGTTCATTTATGGGTTTTTAAAAAATAAAATGCATTTTAAACAATCGGAAATTTATCGGAATTGTATAAATGATCGCAATGTTTTATGGGCGCAAGCCCCACCGGGAAGCAAATATTTTGAGAGGTAATGCGCAAATCATTAATTTTTTTAATGTATGTCAAAAAAAAAAGTTGACAAATCGCATTTCTCTGTTTTTTCTTATTGCAATCCACAATAAAGAAGATGGCAACAATAACGCAAACATCAACAAAATTTTTGTTGAGGTTATAATAAATTAATGCATGTGTTTGTATAATTCATTAATAATGAAACGCACGGTGATCTTCCTTTTGCAAACATACACCCAATCGCCGTCAACTCAACTAATGTAAACCAATGCTGAAAATTTTTTTTGCCTCAACTGCCAAGCCTATGTTTATTTGGGCAATTTTCAAAGGATTCAGATAGGTTGGCGTAGGAAGGTACAATCTTCGTTCAGTGTTCGTCGGCATCAAACACTGCTCTATAGTTCATGAAGAAGACGTTTATATTTTTCCATACATAATATAACAAAACTGTGCAATCAATGCCAGAGCTCCTGGAAAAATTATCGAGTAATCGAATCAACGGAAAAGATTTCCTGATTTTATTTACTGATAATTTTTTAAAGCACTCAACTAATAAAATATTTAAAGAGTTTACTAATTTACTTCCTAGCGAACTATAGTCAAGTTTTACGGTAAGCGCTTGTCGATTAGGGTATACAAATTAAAACATTGTAATTACAAGCCGAACAACCTTTTTGAGGGTTGTAACGATTGTTTCCAATAATACGACGGTCTGTCTAGTCCTTAATTCCGCCGGTTTATTAAGGTTTGCGGGGAAAATGCCTATTATTCTGGCGTATGAGAGGAGATCTCTCGACAACCATTTTTTCCTTTCACGTTAAAAGTGATGACTATCGTAAACCCCGTCTCGGTGTAATACCAGTACTAAACGAGCAGGTGGCTGAGTTATTTCTACAATTTAGACCGCCTGTAGGGAGCGGGATACAATCATTGTCTTTAGATTCCATTTAAATTGACAAAATGATGAGTGTTTCTTATAAGCTTAATGAGGTATCATTTTTTAAATGGGACCTTTAAACCATTTTGTAAAAGAAGTAACACACTATGTTATATCAACCAAGATTTAAAGCTTTGGTAAAAAGCTTGCCTCTTTAATAGTATAATATAGTTTTCTTATCCAGAATCCCCCAAAACACTGTAATTGAAGAACATGCGTAATTTTTTTGTGTTTTGTATTATTGTTTAATTGCTTAATAGTTGAATATTTCAAGGTCTATAGACCACGAAGAAAACGATGTTATGATTTCAAAAAAGAAACGTTTACCTAGAAATTCCAGACAAAAAATGCTATGTAAATAAATAGTTTTCCACGCGTGAAACATAGCGCAAGAACTAATTTTTGCGCTGTTTCACGGCCTTAGTAATTCTTTGCGTGGCCCTAAAATTGTTCGCCCGATTGTTTGCATAGAATTTTTACATGAAATAAAAGAAGGTGCGGATGAGGAATGTCTGTTTATGATTCTGTTAGCAGATAGACTTAAACTGGTATGCGTCAGGAGATTCAGCCTCTATAAGAGCTTGACCTCTCACGTCTCGGAATACATAAAAGATGTAAATTATTCTGCCATGTTTTACGATAACCGCGAGCTGTTTTTTCCTCTTTTGTCCACAGCACACAGGCGTCGGAATTGGATTTAAAAGCGTCGAATGGGAAATATAAACAAAATAGTCGGAGTAAAGGTTATTTGTTTACTAGCGTCTGTCCCATCGCCCGGGAATAATGGTCACAGGAGTTTTAATCCCGTAATCAAAATTATCGTTTTTAACATTGTCATAATTAAACGATTTTTTTTTATCAATAGAAAACTGATAACAAGGTTAAAAAAAATGGAATAAAACTAAAGAATACTGCATAGTAAAACATCATCACAGACATAACCAGTCTACAGGATGAAGAAATGAAATAATACTTCCCATTCAAAAGAAAATAAAATTGCTAAACTCATTACTGTATAGAGCCACGAAGAAATACCGGCCAATATAAAAGAAGAGGAAAATGTGTTGAAATTTAAGTAGGAAGTTGCGAAATACGTAAAGTGCAATTTTTAAAGTCCTAATTTGTAAAGTTTAATTTGTAGTTTGTAATTGCAAATTGTAACGTAAATTCCATAAATGTTTGTGTTTATTTTATGTTAATATTAGAATAAATGAAACCAATGTATATATTTTAAATAAAAAAATGTTTTTGTTTTAAGCCACTTTATTTTTATATATATATTTCTGCATTCGATCGGTTTCGGATGGACTCAACCTTCTTCAGGAATGTACACATTTAAACTAAAATTAAAATACAGAGATATCACAATGGAGACAGAGAAAGTGAGGAAAAGAGACAGCACGATAGGGTAGAACAGGACAGAGCATCAGAGAGTAGTGGGTAGAGGGGTAGATAGAGTGGTAGGGGGAGTGGAGGGGAAGAAAGGTAACATCCTTAAAATCGGACTTTGGGTTAAATCTAATTGTTTATATAAAATTTGAAGAAGGTTGAGTCCAACCGAAACCGGTCGAATGCAGAAATATATATGTAAAAATAAAGTGGCTTAAAACAAAAACATTTTTAATTTAAATTATAATCTCAAGCCACAAAGTGATTGCTTCCTTCGATAAATCAATGGGTATATGTTTATTTTAAGTTAAATAAGTAAATATTAAATACACAGAAGATTTTTTTTTAAATCATACGTGATGCAATCAATGACTACGCCATACAGTTTTTTAGAATGTTTTTAATATTTCTGTCACAACAATTCCATTTCGGTATATACCCAGGGCACATATTAGGTCATTATTAGACAAACATTTTCCCACCAGCGAAATTGTAAAATTTTACAATAAATAAAATGAATGTAAAATGCTTTTGTTTATGCCGCTGTTGTGTTTAATAAACAGTAGTGTATGACGTGTTGATGGCCTCCATGGTCGAGGGGCAAGACTCTCGACTACAAATACGAAGGTCGCGGCTTCAAATCCCGGCGTGCGCAAGAAAATTTTATTTAATTAAGTTGTGCTGTTCTACAATTAATTCATTTAAAATAATATGTAGTATATTTTCGCACGTTCCAGAGTGGAAGATACTCTCAGTATCGCCCTGGTGAAAGACCACCATTCAGAATTGAAACGTTGCTTGAAATGGCTTTTAGCCGTGTTTGGTGACCAGATCTGAATAGCCAGATATTTCCCCACCTTCCTCTTCCCTTTCTCCTTCCCCTTCTCGATAATAATAATAATAATTGGATGATTTGTACAGCGCCGTTTTTGTGAAAAATCACGTCAAGTGCTCAATACCTTCAGCCACGCAACATCCCCAATTGGGGATGTCATAGTCTCACTTGATCCAGACGGCTGGGAGCAGTTGGGACTCTTGTGGGGTATTCATATAAAAAAAAGTGTAAATAAAGCATTTTGTATTAATGTTATTGATAATGACGCCACAAAATAATACGATTATCAATTGAAGAAATTATTACAATAAATATTAAATAAAAATGTTCCTATCTCCCCATTACTTATAATTATAATTAGTGACTTACATCTATGGCTTATAGCTAGTGACTTACAATTTAGACTTAAGTAGGTATAACTAGAATGTAAACTTAACATATATATAAACCTAGTTCATGTTTAAAACTAATACATATCTATGACCAAGTTCACATTTTATATACAATACTGCAAAATAACTTACAACGATGGTTTGATACTAGAGTCCTACATCTAAGTATAGGATAACTTCCTTGTCCTTGTCCTAATATCCTTGTCATAATGTCCTTATTTTACCGGTATTTTAATGGAAGATGTTCTGAGGAACTATCGTCATTGATCCCTACGGCACGCGGTGCATAGTCGGGAAACACGCCAAACGCATGTCCAACATTTGCACATAGTCGAAATTTGTCACATGAGAACGGGTCGCTTTTACTACTCGTTCCTGTGTTCAACGGCTCAGTTGTGGAATGATCTGCCGGCTTCTGTGTTTCCTACAACATGGGTATCTTCAAGACCCAAGTTCACTCCTTCCTATCCTCTAAAAGACCCTCCACACAGCATCCCCAAAGATGATATAGGACTTTAGGGAAATTATTTCCTTCAGGGTCTCCTGTGTGGAGTAACCTAAAAAAAAAACTTCTAGAAATCTAAATGTTTTACACTCAAACGATAAACAAAAAGGAATTTGCAGCAAGAGCGGAACGAATACATGGCTTGATAATGTCATTTTATGTCATGTTATGAGATGTAAATGATCTGATATATCTACTATTCTCTACATATTTATATTACAGGTGTTCGGAATACGAAATACTCGTATATTTGGAAAAAACATTTTTTCCGAAAAAGTATATATAATCAAATCTTCTTAGGAATGTTTCTTTTTTTCCTTTAATTAATTATCTCGGTAATAAATAAGTATTTGTAATCAATTTATTAATTAATTTTCAAATTACAAAAGTATACATTAATATCAAATTATTCATTAATTATCTTATTTCCAAGAAAAGCATTTTTTTAACAATTTTATATTTGTATAATTGAAATGCTATTTTCGGAACACCAAAAAATCTGTATTCAAAGAATTTCAAATAGCATACCGAAACTATTTATACTCGTATACATATATATTTTTTTATTTCAGAATTTTAATTTAATGCAAATCGATTATTTCTTTATTAAAAACCTTACAAATTGTCTATTTTAAGGCGTTTTAAAAAAAATGCATAAATACACACGCATTTAAGATTTAGTGAAACATAATGTATAAAAAAATAAAACAAGGCATTGAACTATTATAGTAGCATCATCAAAGCTTACAAGCAGCTTCACTGAATGCGGGGAGGTTGGTGTAATTCCACACATCCCAAGGATTATGTATATTGAAATAAAATAGTAAAAACATAACGCAGAAATAAAAAAATAAAAAAAAACAATCCTCATTATGACAACCTGCTCAAATAAAAAATCGTCTAGTACGTATTTACCAACATATTTTTATTGTGCATAACGACAGTCATGTTTCATCATTTTAATGACGGTCTTTCATTCACTGCTGTAAAAAAAATCATCACCATTGGAAGCTTATTTATGAAACCTTCTAAAAGAAAATTCACCACGTTACGAAATTTAACAAACAAAAAAATACAAAAAAAATATACAGTAGATTTCATGATAACGCTCGCTTTGCGCGGGGGCTATAATAAAAACGTTAAATTTTTGTGGCACGAGGGAGAGCCGTTAGTGAATCTGTTCCCATACATTTTCCACTATGACTTTACCCCTATAATTACAATGTTGTGGGCTGTGCAAGCCGGGAGATATGAATCTAGGCGTAAATAAATCTGAACGAGCCGAGCCTTGTTGTGCGGCGTACCCTAACACGTTACTGATTTGTTCTTTAACAAGAGCCACGTGAAGACTGCGTGATGGGAAGGCGGTTAGCGGGTAGAGAGTAGAGCAGAGATACCGCGAGGAGCGGACAAGCAATTTAAAAACATGCTTATGCAATCTTGCCTGGGACTGGTGTTTAACGATATTTAAATAAAATATTCCTCTTTCGGAAAAAATCAAGTCTTACCACCAAAATCTTTTCCTCTTTGTGACCGGATTATTATTAGATAACAAAAACCATCTCATTGAGCACTATGCTTTCAGAAACTTGACGCAGACATATTTTTTTTATAAATTTTACTTGAATAACTTATCGAAGTTTATGAACCTCATTGGAATATATCGTAATTAAAGATAATAGTAACAAGTCTGAAATAAAATATGAAACAGAAAATACACAGAAACTTAAAAGATAGCGGTCACATCTAGGAACACATACAGTGAGTTTTATAGGCTTCAATAAGTTATTCCAATGAATTTAATATTCATTAATTGATAAACTAAAGTTCTTAAAAACTTAAGACAAGATTTTTGTGCATAGCGCAAAGGGTAACAATTATTTTTATAAACAATAATTATTAGCCTGAAACACTAATCCAAATTGAAAAAAACCTTTCCGAGCAAAGATAAATGTCGCCGACAGGACTCGAACCTGCACCCTTCTGATGTCCGTCAGATGCTCTACCGTTGAGCTACGTCGGCTTATCGCAAACCCGCCAAGTTAATCAATATATACTAGTGTTTCATTCAATAATTACTCTTAATTGAAATAAATTACAGTTTTCTACTTTGTAGGGCTTCACCTCAAATCTTCAACTTAAAATATAACGTTGTTGATAATATTATTATCATGGCATAAATCCAAGAATATAAGTATTAATTTCATATGGGTAAAAAGCAATAAGCTGTAAAAAATTCTCAAACAATTAAAATAATTCACAATATTCAAACAGTTCATTCTTTCTAACAGCTCTGGTATAATAAGGAACTACAGTCCATTTTTATTATTTAATTTTTTTATTAATGTTGACAACCTAACTTAATTTTCTGTTTTTTTTTTTTTTTTAATTTTTAAAGTTTGTTTTCATGGTTAAAATAATTGTTAAAGTTAAATTTTTTTAAAGCCCACCAAAACACACGAAATATATGGCTTGTTGGGTGTGACGTCACACGAGCCAGTCGGATTAGCGGTTCAATAGGCAGTAATCGATATTGTAAGGATTCCATACAAAACTTTGAGAACTTTATACTCAAATTTAACTGCTTTTAATTGAAGAAAACACTGTAGAATATCAGCGTCTTGTTATTATTGAAGGTGCATTGTACCAAAGTGCAAAAATACATTCATATCCGCAACTGATTAAAAATTTATCAACGTTCAAAGAAAGTCCATATCCAAATTTTTAAACCTAAACTGGAAGACTAGGCCATAACCTAGTAACAGAAATGCATATTATGATACCGCCGTATATCTGATATATCGATACCGGGTCCACAGATATTAACGTTCTGACCAATCCGAAATATTAAACGATATTTTGGTATTCATATCTATTGAATAATGATTTGGTACGTGACAATAATAATAATAATATTTTGATGATTTTTATAGCGTCATTTTGGCGTGTGTTGGGAAAAAAAAACAAATGTTTTTTTTTCCCAATGCTCTTTTTTTCATTATTGAAATTTAGTACAATTTAATTCATTGCAATATTATACTTCTCTTTTAAGCAATGCTTGTGTAAAGAAGCGAAGTGTACATATTGCCTTCAGATGGTTATATATTTACACAGTAATGTTTCCTAAAGTGTCACAAGGAGATGCTTAAAATAATAATAAAATAAAAATAATGGTTTACATGATTATATTACAGAGTTGGTGGTTTAATTAATAGAAAAAAAGTTGTGAGTGGCGACAAATTTTGTTTTACAAGTTAAAATCATAATATAATACACGTAATGTACAATGTGACGTAGGATATTTAACATATAGCAGAACGGTACTAGTGGTATATTATGTTGTCTATCTTATCACTAACTATAGACAGTCTATCATATCGATAATAAGTACTGGCGTTACTGATCGTGCTCGATTCATTCGATATTCATCGTTATCTAATATTAATAAATCTTTGGTATCCCCGATATTTCAATAAAAAATATTCCTTCGATGTCCACAATGAAAAAAACTATAAAAATAGCTAGAAATGACAAAACATTACGAAATTTTAAACCGTTATGTCCCAGACACTGTCGGGTCTACAGAGACCATTTTAATTTCAAATTATATGCACATTTTGTATACTTCAAAAAGTATTAAATGATTTATCCCGAAAAATTAGTCATTCGGAATTCAAAATCGACAAAAACTGAAGAAAGGTCGAAAAAAAAATTTTATCTAGACTACAAATCCGGAGGTTGTGGGTTTAAATCCCAGCGTGCGCATGTAAATTTGATTTAATTAATCTGCGTCGTTTTGCAATTAATTCGTTAAAAATAATATATACATTATATTTATTGTGCGTTCCAAAGTGGAAGATGCTTGAAATGGCTATAGCCTTGTTAAATGCTTAGATCTGAATAGCCCGGTACCTCCCTACCTTCCTCTTCCTCATCGCCTTTCCCTTCCCACACCTTTTACCCTTACTACATACCCCAATAAGGGATGTCATAGTCCCACTGGATTCGGACAGTTGGGACTCAAAGGCCTTGGAAATGTCCAGTGCGATCGTGTAAGCCTCACCGTAACGTTCCAAGCACCGCCCCCAAACATGCGTCACATACGCGAGAAGATCATCGCACGAGGGGTTCCGCCGGAATCCGTACTGACGGTCGTTAATAATTTTGTTCTTCTTGAGGTATGTGAGCAGTTTGTCGTTGATCACACGTTCCATCACCTTGGACAGAACTGATGTGATAGCTATTTGGCCGGATTGGAGCGGTCGCCTTTCTCGGAAATAGGATAAATGACCGCTTTTTTCCAAGCAGTGGGCAAAGAGTAACATTTCAGAAACATTTTTAAAAGCTTCGTCAAAATTCTAGCTATTTCTGTAGCACACCTCTGCAATACAAGGGCAGGTATTTCGTCAGGCCCACTAGCTTTGTTCACATCGAGCCTTCGTAAGATGTGAAGTACATTTCGATGCCGGATTCTCAGCCTTTTCATATAAAAATCGCGGTGATGAACCGTCGGCGGGATAGCACTCTGATCATCGAGGGCCGAGTTTTCCGCAAACTCGTACTTCTAGTAAAATATGCGAATAAATCAATTACATACACGAAAATTGAATAAGTTATTCCACGAATAAAAAAAATAACAATTAGTAATTAAAGTAAAAAAATATGTATAATGTTTTGTAGTAATATGTTGTACCTAAATCATTGATATTCAGTTCTGTAAATTTCATCTTCATCAGATGTGCTCATAACACAAGACTACCTGGAAACGATGGAATTCTAATTCTCAGATATCATAATAAATACGGTGAAGGATCCTAAGAATACATACATATCCCGAAAATATATTACATGTTACCCAATTTAATAAAAATTAAATTTATAAATTGTGATGTAATTTTCAGACGGGCGTGCTAAAAATGGTTTTCTGAAAAAGATTTTTCGTATTATCCCTTTTTTCTCTGATATATGTAGACATTTTGTTGCAGGTTTTATGTTTATTTGTTCATGTTTTTTCAAAAAGTATCCCATTTCTATGATACCTAATACCAATAATGTAATATATAATAACAGTAATAAATTTTTAAATATTAATTTTTATTAAAAACCCATTGACATTCTGATATGAGATTTATAAATTTACCTCGACATTAAAAAAAAAAATTCTCTTGTAATTTTTTTTTTAAATATCACTACTATTCCTTATTGATCGATCATCTAGTGCTTAATTTTCCACATTAATCCAGTCCGGTAACGCTATTTCTTAAACACATTTAAAATAATTTTTTTAAATATTTCTGATACAACGGCAATAGAACCATCAACTAAAAACGATCAAAGTAAGTACGATACGCAAAAGAATTTATTCAATTAGTTTTCAATTTAATTTTTCTATTTATGTGCCATTACTTATGTGCTATATTAACCAATTTAAGAAAACAACATTTGTTCACGAATGTAGATTTTCTGCGATTATTCAACCAGTAACGTGAAAAGCTTTCCACAAAAGAATTAAGATGGACCCCTATAAAAGTATCCGCTTTAAAAAAACACTGCTTATACAACGGGTGTTTTCTTTCCCCGTACAGCCCATAAAATATGCTCCAAAATACACTGGATCACTTAAACTTCTTCCAATACAGTCGGGGAAAATGTCAATAAACGTTCTGGAACTGGATAGAACGCGAGATATATACTTGCAGCATTACCATTCACGTCACACTTAACCCCTTTAGAAACCAATGCCTTATTCATAGGGTCCGTCATTCCGAATGGACATCACATTCAAATTGAATGGAAAAAAATATGAAAGCAAAGGACAGCAAAGGAAAGCAAAGGGACGCGCGGGGGAGAGTAAAGAGAGGAGTATAGAGGAGCATATGATAGCACATGAGATCCCCCGGGGCGAGTGGGAGCTCTGGACGGTGTGGCCTTTTGCGCCGGCATAAAGATCTTCGTGTTACATGGGGCATTTGCAGCAACTCGTGTTTGAGGGCCAATTTAATTTGAGAGGAAAACGTGTGTTAGGGAATAAAATTGACTGTGATATAATTTCGTTGTGAAATGGTGTAAATTGTGAACGATTTAATAAAGTATTACCACCATCGTGTGGAAAAACGAGTAGTGGTAATAATTATATTTTAACAACTAAATAATGATTAATGTGGCGCAGTTTTGTGATAGTTCAGATCAATTTTGACGGCCTACATAGGTAAGTCTCTCGACTACGAATCCGAAGGTCGCGGGTTCAAATCCCGGCGTGCGCAAGTAAATTTTATTTAATTACTTTGTACTGTTTCTCAATTAATTAATTTAAAAATAATTTATAGTATATTTGCGCACGTTCCAGAGTGGAAGATACTGTCAGTATCGCCCCAGTGAAAGACCACCATAGTAATAATATCAGTATTGAAACGTTGCTTGAAATGGCTTTTAGCCGTGTTTGGTGACCAGATCTGAATAGTCTAGAATTTCCCCACGTTCCTCCACCCTTCTCCTTCTTCTCCCCAATATCTTCAGCCTCACAACATTCCCCAATTTGGGATTCCGTAGTCTCGCTGGCTCTAGACGGTTGGGAGCTGTTGGGACTCTTGTGGGGTATTCACGTAAAAAAAAATATATTTTCAGGACAAATTGATACATTAAATTTCTTTTTTTATATGAATATCGCTAAGGATTTCCAACTGCTTCCGACTATCCAGAGCCAGTGGGACTATGGCATGCCTTATCGGAGTATGTTATGGGGCTGAAGGGAATGAAGAAATAAGGGATGTGGGGGGGGGGGGACGATTGGGATGTGCCTGGCTATTCGGATCTGGTCACCAAACACGGAAAACCCCGTTTCACGCAACGTTTCGATTTTGATAGATGGTATTTTATGACATGGAAATACTGAGAGTATCTATAACTGTGCGATATGACACGACTAGTATTTGTTTAACTTGATTATTCCAAGTCATCTTGGAGTGTTCCAGACGTTTCATTTTAGTGCGTCATAAATTTTACTGACACTTCTTTCTCTGTCCATCTGGTCTATGTGTCGAAAAAACCTAAGCGTCTCTTTCTGAATCATATGCTTTGTGCCTATTGATATTGAATAATTTTCGACAACCCTTACTCATTAAATGGTCATACATGGTTATAGCATTATACGCCTCAGGGGTCAGATTTAAACCGTTTTCAGTATATATCCCGCCATGGTTGGCATAACAATTTCGTGACGAACTGCTAACCTCGTTTCCCGTGATAATATTGTCTTTTTATTATGAACTATAGCACTCATTCCCCTATTACATGAATTTCCTGCATACACCCTTCTGTCAACATCAGATTTCCCGTCCCTCGCAAACATACACTCCAGAATAAATACCCATGAAAAGACAACGATACATTTTTTAGGACTTCAGGTAGTTACGTGTGTTTCCCATCAATTGTTGATTTAATTACAATTAGTGAAAAAAAATAAAACAAAGAAAACAAGTCATTTTATTTAACTGTAGATAAATCATATTCGTCGCTTAGAAGTACGCTGCACAAAAATATTGTTTTGCCTCATTCTCAATAAAGCACGCAGCGCGCTGTACTTCTCACCCCGCCATCCCCCAGAACTTCCATTAAAAATGATGTTATTAATTGTTTACTTTATATTTACTTGTGAAATACAGTGTAGCCAAAAATATTTCACAAAAATATGAGATAATAAGTCAATATCATTCACGTTACTATAAAACAATTAAGAAAACATTGCCATACATTGCAATCATGTATAAATTAATAATTAAACTTTATATATTACTTACACTTACAAAAACAAAAGAGCGATTTTAATATCGTGCGTTACTCAAATGTATGATTATCTAACTATATTAAAAACATGTATATTTTAACGCGGCATCACGTTCATTGGTCAAATACACTATAAAAATAATGTGGTATTACAGATTGGTATTAATTTGTTAGCCATAAGTTTTAATAATAGATTGTCTATAGTTAGAGATAAGATAAGAGCATTGGAAAAAAAATATATTCAGAGCCCTTGAGGATTGATTTTTCACAAAAACGGCGGTACATAACTCTTCCAAATATTATTATTTTTATAGGTTTTACGTTGTATAAAGAATTTACAATTACTATGGAACGGGCTCGAGCCTAGTATGGTCCATAGAGCTCATATAATAATAATAAATCTAAAAAGTATTAAAAAAAGTATTAAAAAAAGTTTTTCTAAAAATTTGATTTTCTTTCCATAGAATCATTGGTTATCTCCATGTTCAAGATTCAATCGACATTCTGCTAACATAATAAGCGTGAAAGTCGAACAAGATGTTAGAGGTCTCTTGGTTGGCTGCTTCAGCGACAGGAGTTGCCTTTATTAATGTCACGAGTGTGTTTCTGGCATTCTAACGGTGCGGCAGCACAACACCTCACAAGGCGCTCCCATAAATAATGCGTTTCTTGTGGTACAAGTTTTATTAAAAGTTAAAAATAATTATTTATTCATTTCTAAAATACTACTTTTGAAACTATGACGTAATTAGAGGATAGAGTTATATGGAAAAAAATTGGCTAATCTTCTGAAAGCAGACAAACTATTAAAAAAATATACCCGATACATATTATATAGCTTATCCGTAAACACCTCGGTGAGGGAGCTCTGACAGTTTTTTCAGAGATGTGATTAAAGGCATCGAAAAGAAAATTGTAGTCTGTCAGTGGTTTAATCGAACTTTTAAAATGCATTCGACGAAACACCTGTCACGTGTAAAAATGTTTTGGTCTGTACAAATAAATAAATAAATAAAAATCTCCCCTGAGTGTTTACTCAATGGAGAGAAACTCGAAACCAACTCTAGGGTAAAGGGAACTGTATTCATTATAGTTATAGTTGTTTAGTTATTGAATAAAATATAATCCGTGGTTAAAGAATGCAAGTGTAATAATTGAAAAGTATAGAAAACTTTACGAACCCCTGGACCTGTATGTACACTAACCCTAGCTATCCTAACTACCACGGTAAGGGTGAAGGCCGCTATGGTGATGGCGTTGGTGACCAACCAACGCGGCTCGAAACGCTGTTGGCAATTTGGCGGTCTGAGCTACTGGCGCTGGTCCCGGACACGCTGTGATGGTGATTGATAACTCCCCAGAGGCAGCCCTCAACATAAGAGCCTGCGATGGGCATGGATGATTACCGATAAAAGTCGGGTGAGGTTGAGGGTAGGGACCCGGCACAGATTTTATAATTTAATACCCGGCGGTATTACAATACAAACCTTTATCTCCAGAGGAAGGAACGCCACTAGACCATTACTTTTGAAGGTCGGATGGCTTCGATTTGCCGGGATTACTCCCTGGATTTAAAACTCGAACGAGCACGCACCTGCCGTAATTACGTGCAAACAACACGCGAGATGGAAACACATTATCCAAACTCCGATCGAATTTCAAAACACTATTGCAGCATCACATGATCGGCGTAAATAAAATCTTTTCGGTTTTATTAAAATATAATTAAACAACGACATATTGTATTAATTATCGTGCTATCTGGAGTACTTCAAGGATCCCATTTGGGACCTATTTTATTCCTTTTTTTGTAAATGACTTGTGCTATTATTGAATTATCAAAACTTTACTTCATGAAATACTTCTCCAAAATGATTTTTGAAACCAGATCGATATACTCGTAAACAATAATATTATTAATAAGTTCAATGTACCATATAAGTCAAGTTTTATAAGATCATGCTAAAACAATACTGAAAAATATAATCTAAGTAAAATCATTGTTTGTTACCCCTGACACACAAAATTGTATATAACCCATAGTTTAAGAATAAAATGTACCAGTCTGAAGATAGCCGTCACAGGCTGAAACCGGTCACGGTCATAAATAAAAAGTGGAAAAGTGTTTAAAAAAAGTCTCTTTATTTCAGTTATAATCTTCTTTCCTTATTAATATTGACGCGTTTGTCGATAATTTATTAGTGATATCAGCCTGTGTTTAAAATTAATATAATTATAAGTGCGTTGATTAATCAATGTTGTTAGATCTAAATTTAAAAAGAAAATCGGCTTTGGGCGGATGCTATGGCAGGCTCAGAACCTAATATTGCCAACCAAATCACAACCTAATGGCCGATATAGAAGGCTGTCGTATAAAGTTTTATACGGTTAGGTAAGAAAATAACAATAATTAGTACTTAATGAATTATTTCGTAACAACTTCTTGGCTGTAGAAAAACCAACTAGAAAATACGCTTCACACAACTGCTGCCTAGCTACCTTTTTTCTTATCGTTATTACTTTTCCTAAGAATTTAAATGAAACATATTTAATTATTATTTTTATAAACAATAATTATTAATCTAAAACACTCATCCAAATTGAAAAAACCTTCCGAGCAAAGATAAATGTCGCCGGCAGGACTCGAACCCGCACCCTTCTAATGTCCGGTTAGATGCTCTACCGTTGAGCTACATCGGCTTATCGCAAACCCGCCAAGTTTATCAATATATACTAGTGTTCCATTCAATAATTACTGTTTTTATTATATTTTCACCTAAAAAAAAATAGAAAATAAAATAAAAAAATAAATAAAATATAGACATAATTTGTCTCGACGCCATCTATTTGAGGGATTTAGCCGTTACAAGCCTCTCTCATATTAATAAAGTTGGTTGTTTACAGGTGAAAATATAATAAAAACAGTAATTATTAAAATGGAACACTAGTATATATTGATTAACTTGGCGGGTTTGCGATAAGCCGACGTAGCTCAACGGTAGAGCATCTAACCGGACATTAGAAGGGTGCGGGTTCGAGTCCTGCCGGCGACATTTATCTTTGCTCGGAAGGTTTTTTCAATTTGGATGAGTGTTTTAGATTAATAATTATTGTTTATAAAAATAATAATTGTTACCCTTTGCGCTATGCACAAAAAAATCTTGTCTTAAGTTTTTAAGAACTTTAGTTTATCAATTAATAAATATTTGACAAGTCAAAGCAATTTTCACCAATAAAATGTAGACATAATTTGTCTCGACGCCATCTATTTGAGGGATTTAGCCGTTACAAGCCTCTCTCATACTAATAAAGTTGGTTGTTTACAGGTGAAAATATAATTAAAACAGTAATTATTAAAATGGAACACTAGTATATATTGATTAACTTGGCGGGTTTGCGATAAGCCGACGTAGCTCAACGGTAGAGCATCTGACCGGACATTAGAAGGGTGCGGGTTCGAGTCCTGCCGGCGACATTTATCTTTGCTCGGAAGGTTTTTCAATTTGGATGAGTGTTTTAGATTAATAATTATTGTTTATAAAAATAATAATTGTTACCCTTTGCGCTATGCACAAAAATCTTGTCTTAAGTTTTTAAGAACTTTAGTTTATCAATTAATAATTTTTTTTTTCATTTATACGATTGTAGAAAATTTTAATTCTTTTAAACATCCGTTCAAATTATTGGGTGGGAGTGAATAAACTCATACACATAAGTCGTCGCGATATGGATTAACCGCACTTTGAAAATGTCTCTTATCGCCGAAACAGTTGTCACAATAATAAAAACTAAAATATTTAAACGCAAAATTTTATATTTTTTACCAATTTTTATTGCTTGTGCAAAAATAACATTTGCCCCTTTCTGATAAAACGCACCAATCCGCCCGAGCCGATAGTCGAATAAATACCGGCGGCCATTATTGTTTGAACGCGTACCGGAGCCTACTCAAAATCAACTTATTTGTCAGCAGTCGTACGCAATGGCACGAAGTATTTGCTTTCCTTTGAGTGTATCCATTATTCGTTCTGTGAATCTATTGAGACGAAAAAACAATGAATTATATTAAGTGTTTTAAAGAACTTAAGTCTGTACGTGCTATTATTCTCTATTCGTACATAGGGGGAATTAAAGCAGCGATTTGAGCTGGAAACAGCCTCGGGGAATCCGTATAAAATCTTCAGCGGTTTTAATTCCCAATACTCGTGTTTATTGACATCATAAGCTTATGAAATTAGTACATAATTCTAACCCAATGTTGAAGACATTATACGAGTCATTGCAAAAATATGGTCATAAATCTTTGAGAATCATCGCGTCGCTGACATTTGTACATTTTATTCCTAGCCGTGATATATGCAGCGGGCACTACCTACTTTGACCAGTCAATACAATCATTCTGATTAATTTGAGAAAACAAAAAAGATTACGCAATGAATCTATATGCTTTGCACTATGTCTATAATTTATACTTATCAGATTGTGACAACAAATGACAGATTATTGATACAGACAACTGACTCATCGTTGTATGTAAAACACATAAAAACCGATAATTATATATTTTTTAAAAAATTAATGTAAATCAAATTTAACAAAGTTATTATTAAGTTCGGCAAGTATTTTTAGTTTTTATTATTGAGACAGCTAGTGACCAGATAAAATCATATATATTAGTCGTCATGATGTGGATAAACCGCACTTTGAAAATGACCTTGAACGCCGAAACAGTTATCACAATAATAAGAATGCTTGCAGAAGTTAATAATAACGTTACTAAATTTGGTTTAAATTAAATAAAAATAAAAAAAATTAATGCAGTTATGCGAATTAAACACAAAACAATCAATACACAAATATATACTTTTCTTTTGTCATGCAGTCATATTATATTATTCACGTGTATATTATGTATTCTGTACGTCAGATTATCACTACTTTAATTTAGTTTTCTTTTAAATATTATCTGCAACTTAAAAAATGCATGACATTTCTCTATGTCATGCACTAATCATACACGTATCATATATTACACTTATATACCTACTATGTATCATGTTCTTTTTTTTGTTAACTTAAAAAATTTTTCTTCTTTTGGTATTGTGTACAAAATTATATAAAATGCTAAAATATGTAATAACCCATCAAGGCATTTATAGTTAATAAATCTCTATATATAAACATGAATGTTTGTCTGTCTGTCCTCGATTTTCTCGAAAATTACTAGATTGGTTTCACCGAAATAGCACAGTTGGTCCTTAACGGCGCCGGAAAGGTTTAGATAGTAGTTTGAATTATATAAAATATAAACATTTTTTTTAGTAAGATCAATTCTGTGGTACAAAATTATATTTTAGCACATTAATAACCCTATACATAATACAAACAGACTAGAGCACACTTACAATACTCGTCTCAATTTTAATGAAGGATTAATGGTTCTTGAGCATACAAACAAATATGGTTAAATAACTTTAGATCACATGATTCCTAGCTGTTTATGTTAGCCGCTGAAATAAGAAAGAAACTGTATTACAACAATATAATTAATAACTGTATTGAAAACTTGGCTATTTGTATCAGAAAATAAGGAAATATTATTTTATTTATGATTTATTTCTTTCGTTTATGTTTTTATTTTATTTATGTATTTTGTGGAAATATTTTATAGTAAGATTCTTGTAGAAACTACAAAAAAGGAATTTATCGGGACTTTTTGCGTTGTATTTTTTCTTTTGTAAAAAAAATGTTATTAAAAATAAATAAAAAAATGAAATCCAACATGTAAAACTGTTGCTATAACGTTTTAAAATTAGTATGGAAATCATTGAAACCGCCATGTTGTATTGAGGTTAGTCCATAGATATACCACTCTGGTAAGCCACAGATTACATATTCAAAAGAAGATGTATTTGGGTAGAATATTTTCATAGTGGAAAACAAGTAGATAACTACATAAGAACTTAATTATTTATACATATTTTGATAAAATAACTGTTTGAAATGAAATAAATTTTTAAAGAGAATTTTTTTTTGGGTAAAGCTAGTAATAGTCGTCACAAGGCATCAAATCAATTATGGCACCCAAACGACAAGCAAGAATTATATCCATTAAAATGTCTTAAGCTTCTGAAGGTCATTTTCTAAATATTCTCCAGTTTTTTAAATTATAAATATTTCAAATAAATACAACTCTTCTTATGCCACCAATATTATAATATCCATAGAACATCAATAGAAAAGAACGACTTAATAGCAACTGCAGAAATCATATCTTCTCTAAGCTAAAATTTTGTAATAAAACTGTGTCCATCTGAAGTAACCTGCCAGGTAAGTATGTTTTTCTGTATCTATTTGTACATAATTAGATAGAGAATACGAAGTAATATTTGTACAGCGTTCTTCAGGTAATTTTTCACAAAAACGGCGGTATAAAAATCATTCAATTATTATTATTATTATCATTATTACTAAACAAATCATTAGTCTTGGTAACAAATACTTAAATGATATGGATGTATTTGATAATAATCTAAACTTGGCAAATTTCAAAAGAAGGATGAGTGATTTGTTTCTACCTGGTTTATAAATTATTGTTAACTACAACTTTTTACATTATTTACTTATTTGTTATTAATGTCAGTATTGACTTGGTGGATATTGCACTAGTTATTTTTTATTTTTTCTGTTACTGGGTATTTTTAGTTTTTGGTGCAGTTACTGTAATGTGTTTTGCACCTGTGTGACTATTATAACTAACTAAATATGTAAAAGCCCATATAGGGCGTATATAATATAATAAATAATAAAATAATAATAATAAACACTAGGACCCAAATCTAGAAAAATTAAACCAATTTCTGATAATAAAAAAACATTTGGAAAGATAATAGGGAGAATGATAATTACTCATATGTAGATAAATTTTCTGGGAGAGATAGCAATATAAATGTGTTTGTTTTAGTGTTGACTCGCACGAGTATGGCATTTTGGCATTTAATAAGGCCTGCAAACGTGAGCCACGTGGACGTTTATTTCTATGTTTCGAATACAAATTAATCAACGGATAAAATTAAACTAGATTATGAAAAAAAAACTCTATTTTTGATATATTTTATCAAGGTTGATGCCCAAACCATTAAATTAATCATCTCAACACGAAAAAAAGTATAGCGGTTTGTTCAAGATAAAATTTTACCAAGAAGATGTGAAAGGTTACGGAAATAATTAACGAATTTACGACCAATTTGCAGGTTTTTTATTAAAATGCCGAATTTTACTACCCAGCTTTGTTAAATGAGATATATTGTTTTCTAGCAATAAGTAATAAAGTCAAGATTTAGGTGCTAATGAATCTTTTTTCATTTCATGTAGCTTTGTACTAGAAACTAAATGATAAGAGCGGCTAACTAAAATAGTTCAAGAATTAAATAAGATATTAGGATTTCTTCGATCGATTGGTATTCATGTTGTGGCGACACTATTAATAAATCAATTAAACAATGTACTTTGTATTCACCACTTTATTAATATACACAGGAATATATAGAGAACTAAAATTTTGTAACTATAGACAAACGATAAAAATTAGCACGCAATAATGTAAGAATAGACAAATTATAAACATATAAAAAAAATGATTGAAGTAGGTAAGCAATTAAACAAAAATGTAAAAAATTAAAATAGTGTGCAACATTTTCATTTTGATCGGTTTTTGTTCATCTTTAGCTATCCTTTACTTTTGTCAAAAATGCTTTCCATGATAGATTATTACACAGTAAAGTAATAATCTATAAGAAAATTGATAAACATTTTGTATAAAGGAGCCTTTCGAAATTTAAAAAAGTCGTCCACCGGTTCCATTAATTTAATTTCAGTTTGTCCATTCTGGTCCATTAGAGCATTTTTTTTTTCGCGGATATTTTTATAAAAATATTTTGATTTTGTTAGAACATCAACTCTGGAAAATGGAAAAAGTTCAGGAGTAAAAAAATCTTTGGAAATCCGTTTAACAAACGCCCAAATCAAAATATTTATATTTTTTCAGAAATAGGCATCGAAAACGTATTCTTTGATATGAAGAAATCACTTTCAACAGAAATGATGTGTATTTTTTAAAAGCAAATTTGAATTAATCGTTCGCAACCAGCATAAAAATATACATTGTTATTAACTATTCGCTGCCCTCTTCGGGCTGCATCCATGAGTTTCTTCGTTGGCTCATAAAGCTGAGTGATACGTAACTCAATCTTATCAATATTACTCAATAATATATAAATATTTTTTTCTCCATTTAAACATTTTATCAAAACATACGTAATCGTTTACTCTATAATATTTGTTTTCTCTTCTCTTCATAAGCACATTCATAAGTTTTTTTCTATGCTATTCTTCACATCTCTTATAATACTTTTTTCTAGATATATTATATTACTATACCATGCCAATACTAGCTTTTTTCACATCTATTTGTGTATAATGGCACTCAATTCGAACTAAACTTAAAACGGGATTTGTTCCCAGTTGGGCAGTCAAAGCTTTCTTACATTTTATTGTTTAATAATGTGTGTTTCAAATAAATAAAATAAAAAAATTAATTTAAAATATACAAATACCTAAGGTTATTTTCACGCGTTGGAAAGGGGAAAATATGTCTTACTTAGACCTTACCTGTTAGTTAGTAATTGTTAGAAGGTGTTCTTACTGTCTTTGCTGTCTGTCTGGATGTACGAAGAGAAATGAATTAAAACTAATAACAAAATCACGGGATACAAGGCTACCTAAAAAACTCTTGATGAATGCGCTTTGCAATGTTTGCATGTAACTACCTTACTCATTACTGTCTACCATCAGCACTGTCGAGTATTCATACAAGACAATGTGTTTGTGCCTCGCTGAATCCTCTATGATTAAACATTGTTCTGAAACGACAGTGTGAATGTCAAGAATTTATTACTCGATAACTCTTTTAGAAAAAAGTTTGAAAATTTCAATTTTCGGAAGCTGCAAGCTTAGCTCGTCATGTTCAGATTCTGTTTACCAATAAAAAAATGGTGTTTGTCGTTTTGTGCAACAATAATTTTTTCAAATTAAAAATTACATGCGTTTTATTATTTATAAATTTATTGTTTTTTTTTTTAATTTAATGTAAATCAAATTTTATAATTTTATCATTAATTTCTGGAAGTATTTTTAGTTTTATTATTGTGACAGCTGTTTCGGCGTTCAAGGCCATTTTCGAACTCTGATTAATCCACATTTTGACTACTTATTTATATGATTTTATTTACTCCCACCCAAATCTAATTTGGATGAGTTCTTAAAAATAATATTTATTATCGGTAAAACCGATTTAGTTAGAAAATAATTAAAATTATCTATTTTGTGAAGTTTTTACATTTATAAGGTGTTTCCCCGTATTTAAATGATAATGTTTTCTTAATTGATTTTTTTAAATTAGTTATGTTGCTTTGATCATGTTAATATTCTGAGAAGCGGTGAATGTATAATTTTCCTTTCTTTATTAATTAATGTTCTATTAGAATCATTCGTTCGTTAATTGATGTCTAATTGTTGAAGTAAATTTAATCTATGACCATTTCTTTCTGTATGTAAGGGTCTAGGCTCGTTGTTGCTAAGCGGGACGTGATTATTCAATAACAGATGTTCTGGGAATTTTGAAGAATTGCCTTTATACTTATAATATCCTATCTGTTCTTTGAATCTAGAGAAAGCCCTTCCCGTCTGCCCGACATAGGTAGCGTTGCAATTGGCGTGGTTACATTTTAACTCGTATATGCCATTATTTAAGCTGTAAATAACCAAAAGACACATATTTGGTAATGCAGCATTTGTTTTTAATTATAAGTCAGCGTTTACTAAGTATGAATATATATGAAACCATCATTCTCATGAATATTACATACTTATAATTCTAACTTCCACATTATCATATTTAAAAAAACATAGAACAAAGGTGAAAATATTTGAGATAAGTTACCAAAGCAACTGATAATAATAAATGTCTACAAATTGTTATTGAAAATTAAATACAGGTGGTCGCAATAATGAAAGTAAGAACTGCGAATATTCTAATCACGTACTCGTATATCTGCAATATATCATACTCCATTTTTTGCAACAAACACATCGTAAGATCCTTTCGTTCCCCTAGCTTTTATAGTTCCCGGAGCCTTCCATTATTTAAATGAGCATCTCTTTTTGAAATCTGGGGCACTATTCCCGTCCTTTTAAAGGAAGATTCCTTAACTTTTACCTTAGGGTTAAACCCTTCTTACTTAGTTGCGGTTCCGATTCTCTCGGGTGACAGCTGTCAGTTGAATTTATCAAAAATGTCAATATTTGCGATGTCTTAACAAGAGAAAAACTCAATATTAAGTATTTTACTAATTACGTTATTATTTAATTTAAACATAATTAGCTAGTAAATATTATTAAACATTATATGGATGTTGACATCTTTGACAATTCACGTCAATCGCAAATTCAAATGTCACTTTTAGAACTAGGGACAGAAAAAGGTCATTACTATCTAATGAGGTAGGTACCTTTTTATAAAACGTGAGTCTTCGTTAAAAGGATTACTTATGGTATTTAAAAATATAATTAAAATGAATTATAACATAATGTAATTGCTTTTAAAGGTTTTAGTTCAAAATCTTATGTCACTTGAAGATATTTCATCAATTTGTATTTTCAAATAATTTCTTGACAATCTATTTAGGAATATTTTTATCATGTCTCACGGGAATTCCGCAGTTAATCGAGAAGTCTTTAACCCTAAGGAAAAACGTAAGGAATCTTCCCTAAAAAGAACGGGAATTGCGCCCCCGGTCTTATAAGAAGCTTTCTAATACCAGTCGTGAAACATTCATTTAGCTCTGTTACAATAATACTGTGAAGACATCATGCGATGGGATTAAAAGTAAAATATCAGTTTTTACAAGGTAAAAGTAATTTAAAAGTAAGAATCATTTAAAATTGGAAAGCTTTGCCATGCATTGCCTCGAATCTTCGGGTGGGATCATTTCTCCTCATCACAGATGTTCTGTTCACATAACTGAGATGTTTTATTCGTGCAACTTCGTGCAAGTTCGTGCGTCCCACGCAGAACCACAAATACTATACGACAATTAAAATACAACATTTAGATAAACATGTAAAATATACGTACTACCAACACAAAAGCAGATACACTTACGTTTTTTGCCTTATGATCCAAGATTCGATCCAAACAATAGCCGATTATTTAAGGAATTCTCATAAGTCGCCAGACGATCAACTTCGAATTCAACGGCAGCCAACAATTTCTTTATGTTTTGAGAATTCAGATAAATCTAATTTATTTAATATTTAATTATTTTTGCTTCAAGAAAGTTTTCTTTTAATTTTAAGATGAGATTATGAAAAGGGTTAATAGAATGAATGTATAGCGAATGTTGTTATCATTTAATCATTTTGTACAAATATTGTTATTGTTAGTGAAGAATTTGCCCAGTAAAAGGGAGATAGTTATTTAATTAAAAATAATCGGACGGTATTTTATGACGTGAAATGATTATTAAAGAGTTGTAAGATATTATTTATACCTTTAATTTCTGGGAGATTACAAATAAGTATTAACTAGTGAACTTTGATCAGAAAAGAACTAAACAACACTCTTCAGATAAACGTATAGAACTATTAACTGAAAGAACACCACTGCACTGTTGCCAGAAAAAGAATAACAGGGATTATTTTAATTATTTTGCTCATCGAACGGATTCGGGAAATTAAATGTTCAAAACATCGCGGGGCGGGAACGGACGAAAAAACACTTGCGGCACGATCCGATTCGCGCGGAAATAGATTTACCCGGGAGATGCGGCGAGACCGAGCTTGGCTCCCTGCGAACTGACGCGAGGAGCTTTCCTATGGGGCTTCCTCGCGCGGCCGCACTGCGCAAACGAGCTAATTGCTAACTTCACCCACCAAGTAAAAAGAAACAAATTCAACCCATAAAAATTACATCACACTTCCATCACTTGGATTTGACTTTTATGATTCGTGTGTTTTAGCTTTCCGTCGGCTTTCCACAGGGTAGTGCGGTCCGTGGAAAGCGTCCACTAGCACCATCTAGGAGCGTCCCGGCCAAGCTTTACGCGGGGCCGAGTGCCGCGACTTGACATTTTGGCAAAGTGAAGTACACTTCATCTCTCCCGGCATCGGGCTCCTTCCACGACATTTAAATTCGTATGTGTATTCCGGGTCCGATGTCAATTTCGGCCCATAAAATATGGAATTGTCGAATTCGACGTATTTGGCGAGGGAAAATGATCTTTCATTATATGTAGGAAAAATATTCAAAACTTCTGTTGTAAATAGTATTTTAAAATTATTTGTAGATTTTTCCCCGACTTTAAATATTCAGTTCATTTCCCCCGAGGCCTATATTATCTTTGGGGATGCTGTATGGAGGGTGTTTTAGAGGATATGAAGGAGTGAACTGTCTGTGTCGTGTGAACTGTGAAGTGTCTTGAAGAGACCCATGTTGTAGGATGGAGGAAACACAAAGGCCGGCAGATCATTCCACAGCCTAGCCGTTGAACACAAGGACGAGTCGTAGAAATGACCTATTCTCACGTAACAAATGTCAACCGTGTGCAAATGTTGGGCGCGCGTTTGGCGTGTTTTCCGATTATGCACCGGTGCCGAAGGGATCAATGACGCTAATTCCTAAGAGCATCTTCTATTTAACTACTGGTAGAACTAGGACAGCATTCCCAGCTGATAATCCATAGATTGCAGTCCGTTTGTTAAGATAGGCCAATCTAACAAACGGACCGCCCGTTTCTGCGCAAGGGTTTTTCACATATTTTGGGGTTCCTGAGCAGAGGTGGCTGCCAAATTCTACAGTGGAGCGCACCTGCAATTTTTACGGGGTCATCAGTTGTGTACTATTAAAATATCTTGTAGTTGTAAATGATAATGTCATTTGATAATACACAAAAAAATGTACGGAATCAATATTCAAGGTTCGTAGGCTTCAATAAGTGGTTTAATTGAATAATTTCAGACACGTTCTGATTTTGCTGGCATAAAGCACATTAATCAAATAAATTTAAAAAAAATAAAGTTCTCCATCTTTTTGTATTGGCCCTGATATCCAATGTGTTTTTCCGATTATCTACTGATAAAATTTTTCAACGACAATTATTTATTTATTTATATCTGTGCATTATAGTACCATTACAAAGTACGTTATCCGTATTTTTTATAATGTGGAGTGTAAGGTAGGTTTGAGAACGAGATACTGTGAATCAAAAATTATATGTGTCGTGGACACCTCACTAGGAGAACCTGTGCTGATGTTTATGCGTGAAAGTGTAAAATGTGATACAAGTGATGTGTATGGTTTGGTTAGTTCAATTTTAATATATTAGATAGAAGGAGAAGATAATAGATACTACCGAGTAAGTTTGATAAGAGAAAATGATTTTAGGTGGAAAGAGGTGTAAGGTAACTGATAAGTAATTACCCACCTTATTTTATGTGTTATGTTTTGCTTGGTTTTATAATATTTTGAATGAAGCGAATACCTTGATTTTTGACCCAGTTTATGACATGCACATTGAAATTAATTTTAGATATCGTATTTATAGTTGGTAGTTGTTTCAGAGTTGTGTGCATGCAATAAGGAACTCCAGTAAAAAATACAATGACTTTGAAAAATTGTGTTTGTATAAATCAGCAAACGCCGATTCTGAATAATTATGCGTAGAATTTATAAATCGTTATTGAAAATGAATAAAAAACCATCTCATCGAAACACCTTGTTATGTTGGTACTGTACGAGACGTGTAGGCCCGCACAAGGGACTGTAAATATTTAGCCACCGGCACACAGGAACGCATCACTATTGTGATTCGCTAGTCCTCCTGAGAAAGGCGTTTGGTAGTTTCCAAATGGGAATATCGTCGTCCGGAGCGTACTTGATTTGTAGCACTGGCCAGTATGGTCGATCGCTTGAGGTGGTGTCAGCTGTCATATGAGCGAGGTTTGCTGCATATTCGGAACGGCATTTGGGTCGGACCGGTTGCGGCAAGCTCGTGGGTAGGCTGGGTGGTTGTCGGGCTCAGGTTGCGGCATATCCGAGGACGGCATTAGGGTCGGACCGGTTGCTGCAAGCTCGTGGGTAGGCTGGGTGGCTGTCGGACCGGTTGCGGGAAGCTCGTGGGTAGGCTGGGTGGCTGTCGGGCTCAGGTTGCGGCATATCCGGGACGCATTATAGTCGGACCGGTTGCGGCAAGCTCGTAGTCAGGCTGGGTAGCTGTTGGGCTTAGGTTGCGGCATATCCGGGGACGGCATTAGGGTCGGACCGGTTGCTGCAAGCTCGTGGGTAGGCTATTTGGCTGTCGGACCGGTTGCGGGAAGCTCGTAGGTAGGCTGGTGGCTGTCGGGGTCACGTTGCGGCATATCCGGGGACGGCATTAGGGTCGGACCGGTTGCGACAATCTCGTAGGTAGGCTGGGTAGCTATCGGGCTCAGGTTGCGGCATATCCGGGGACGGCATTAGGATCGGACCGGTTGCTGCAAGCTCGTGGATAGGCTGGGTGGAGTGAAGATCTCTCACTTGATGAAAAGAGCAGTTCGGGTAGAGTGGAGATTTCTCATTTGGTGAGGAGAGTAGGTCCGGGCAGATTGAAAATGGTTGCCGATTTTTACAGTAGAGATGTTGCTTGGTCAGAGTTGTGAGCGAGAATAGCGGCGCGTGCCTATGTTCGTACCATTTTTATAGGGCGCCGGCAACGTTATTTGCAGGTGTTATGAAATCATTGCATTTTGTGGTATAATTTTGACTTGTTCATCATGGTGAAATATACGCCTTTGGATCGCTTAGTATTGAATTTGGTTGTGAAATCTTGACTTGGTTATTTACACGTGTTGTTTTGACAACTTGTTTGTTTCAGAGGTCGTTCAACTGACGTGTGAAGTCTTGGCTTGCTCGTATTTTGTTATGACAATTATTGTTACTAATTCGGATCTGCCTCTATATAACACGTTTTGATACTCGCAGGATTCAACTCGCGGTATTATTGTTTTGTTTACGTTTTTGAAAGGCTTGAGTTTATTTATCATATCCACGTTCGATATAGGTACCATTTCATTTCCAACAGCTGACATAACGTGCGCATTCTGTTTTCTAATTAGTTTGGAAATTTTTATTTTTTGATTTTGTTTTGTATGTTACATATGTATTTTTTTAGTTTTGGCGAAATTTAAACTTAATTTGGGTTACTTTAACCTCTATAATGGTTGTTTAATTTAAAAAAAAACTCTTGTTAATGAAAGAAATTAGAGTATTCATGAGCAAACCAATAATGATAATAATGTTAATGCTTAATACTATTATTATTCTGTAAGTCGAAGTTTCTATAAAGGTACATAATTTTCTTACTTATGTTTAGTTATAGTTCACAAGAATATAAAATGATGTACGGTAAAGCTCATCCTTTTTTTTGACATTAGACATTCTAAACTCAAAACTGATCAAAACCGACCGGCCGTAGATTTGGAGCATTTTTGCGGGCTTTGAAAAATTTTAACTTTTAATTTTTTTAACTATGCAAACTAACTTTAGAAAAAAAAAACGAAATATACTGGTGTTTAAGTTTGAATGTCATTGTTGATAAAAAAATATGAACAATTGTACCGGAGTTCCTTATAGAGTTTGATTACATAATAATAAAAGTATATTTGCCCGTGTGAGATACTTGTTATTGGGTTATTCCTATTGGTTTTTACTATTTTTTGACACATAAACGTACAGAATGGGAACTCGGATCGTACTCTCCAAAAATGAGTTAAATTTATGGAATACTTTTTTTTGAAATAATGTAATCACCTTAACAAAGTTTATTTTTTTCTATTTTTTAATTAACAGTCATCGTGCAGGCTTTAAACATGCATAGGTCGACATTCACGTGGATGAACGCCCATACAAATCTATCCGAATGATAAGGCAGTAAAACAAAAGACGGAGTGCGTAATAAGATGATAGAGTAAGTGAAGATACATTTCATGATTTCACCGAGGGATCTCGCAAGTGATTCGATTTACTCTCGGCTCCCAGTTCTATAAATAACACAGGTACCTGTCCACATCCTCTTGCCAAAACGAAAAGGCTATATTCACCCATAAAGGAAACGCTAGACAATGCTTTCAATAGTTGTTATTGGTTGGGTGAAAGGAATTATTGCGGCCATTAAGGGCGACGACTCAAAGAAGCCGCTAAACGCCACTTTGCGGGTTGCTAACGTCAGAAATATAACAAATAATTTATCAGTAAATTCTATACGGGTAGTTAGAAAAATGTCTAACGTTCCCAATGGCAAAAATTCTTAAACTGTAATGTTATCCGTCCTATATAAAAATCATGTACTGCAATTTTAAGAAAAAAACGTTCAAAGTGCCTTCGCTGTTTTGTTAACTGCAGATATTACGAAAGATTTTAATGCAACTTCTATAATCTCAGATTAACAAAAGTGGAGGAGCAAATACGTTTATTAGAAATATTATGGCGTACTGTAATTCACTCAAAGTTTCTATAATTTTTTAATCTGTTACGCCATTCAAAAACCATACGCAAATACATATCGCCATGCGTGTTCAATATACGAGTATATGCCTTCCAAGCCGGACGCACACGTGTTTGACTGCTAATATTTTGCACACAGCTGCGATATAATTTTTTTATTTTGTTCGAGGAACCCTAAGGAGACGTGCATTATTCAATCTATCAGCCAAGTAGAAATAAAATGATTCTTATCTTCCTATTAACCTTTTTACCGCTAGCCAGATGTATATAGAATTACGGGTGTGCGCTGCACTTTTTGTGACATTCATACATTTTCTACGAAAATGAAAAAATGCATGTGTGCGCATAGCGCTGGGGGCACAGTTTGGTTATACAAACTGTTATGTATTCGTCATGTTGGTAGTTGTCAGAACGAAAATACGATGTTTAGGTTGGTAGAATATTGGCGGGCTGGTCGGCTGGGCTGTCTACCGTATAACTTTAACTTGTCTGAAGTCTGAAAATAAACGTTTTATAAAGAAATCGTCTATAATTCAATTACCCGCGTGTAGACATATTACATACATTTATGCGTGTAGCAGTGAAAGAGTTAAATAAATTTATAACTGTCACAAAAAATGTTTTTTTTTGATCAATTATCGAGAATGAGAAAAAATGAAGGGAGACATGCATATAATACCCAAAATAAGAGACCTGTTTCCTAGAAAAAAAGACATAATATTTTCAAAATACATAATTTCGGCGAACATATGGAAATTCTAGAGTTTTAAATGATCCTACAAAATCGAATACAATGGTGTTTATTTGTGGGCGCACTGAATTCGTATCCAAAGTAAAAATGGAAAATTTCACCGTCGTTTTGATTTTTTTGAGTCCTTACCGATCTTTTTAAATAAATCCGAAAAACAGTTATTGTCAATTTTAACCCCGAAAGACTGATTTTTCGACAAAGGGGATTATAAACCTTTTCAACAAAGTTATCTAAAGTTGCTTTAATTTCATAAAATCAAAATTGTATCTGTAGACTTAATAATATCTGAGGATCAGCTGCCATTTTATCAAATTGTGACAAAAATGTGACAAATTAAGAAAAATTTATGAAATTTTGAATAGCTATATCTCAAACATTATTAGACCTATAGAAGCTGGTTTGATTTCAAATAGTAGAAAATTAAATCAACTTTAAAAAAGTATGGAATAATATTTGTCGAAAAATTAGACTTTGGGCGTTCAAATTGAATAAAAAAAAATAGCTGAAAATGACAAAGTATGAAAAAGTTACAAAAATTTGAACAGCTGTTTCTCAGACATTACTAGGTTAACGGTTACTGTTTTGGGTTTTAATAGTAGTATGTTTAGTCTACTTAAAAAAAGTATTGAATAACCTATGCCGAAAAATTTGTCCTTCACGGTCAAAATTAACTAAAACTATTAAAAAGTAGCAAGGGATGAAAACGTATGAAAAACTTTTCATAAATTAGAATAGCTCTATCTCGGACACTATTTTGTCCTTAGAGACCGTTTTGAGATAAAGTTAAAGATAATAAAAAACTCAACGGGGGTAGGAGTGTTTTATTTTTACTCCTTTTTGGTACTCAATAGTAGATGAAGTAATTAAAAATTATCGGAATACTCCCGCATCAAAAAAACTGGATAAAATTCAATTCCGCCATCTTGGATCATAGGTCGAATGTAATAATCGAATTTCTTGGCCATTAATAAAAACCATAACCACTGATAAAACAGCCATCTACAACAGGCGTCTGATTCTTTTCAACCATCTAGATTCAACAAAAATTTTATAAAGAAAATGTTTTATTATTTCACATTTTATTAATATGCTGCCACTCCAGCGTGGTCTACATTATTCCCATTTCCCCCAAGCAAGTCGTGACTATGCAGCGGGCTCGCGGTGGTCCGTGGTTTTGAGTTTGGCGCCTGAAATACCTTACGGCGGTGAATGCGTGGTCTTATACAGAAACAAATTACTGTCACAAATTGATGATAAGTAGTGCTTTCGGTACAGATAAATAATTCAATATCAGGAAAAATGTGTGTCACTTTTCCCCTATGCTATTTTATAAGTATTATCAAACTTTCTCATGTTTTCAATGGATATTATTTCAATATGTTGTCGGCACATTAATTTGTTACGTATTCTATATGAAAAAATAGATTTCTGCAATAAAAAAAATTGTACACAATATAATATTCTTTACCAATGTAATCTGTTGGATTGGGGTAGTTGTAGTTCAGTGGATTAGAGGGCAAGGTCCCAAATATAGGCCATGAAGTCCTGGATTCGAGATCCAGCTACTACCGTCACCTTTTTCTATTCTGTGTCTTTTCGGTTTCATGTTTCATTTTGAGAGTTGTTAATATTATCTTCAGTGAGTAAAAATATATTACATTAAGGCTTATGAGCTTCATTAAGTTATTCCAAAATAGAAATAAAAAAAAAAAACGTTTTAACTAAGAAAAAATAAGTACATAGAAATATGAAATAAATAACAATTTTAAGAAATTACACAACTATGTCAATAACTATTGTAATATTTTACAGATTTGTATGATCATTAGTAAAAGGTTGCTAAAACTAATCGAATGTGCCCAGTTGTACTTCGGCGGTACAGGAGATATAGTATATAGATTCCTGATGAAAATAGTATAATTTTGATTACCATTTCAAAATATAATAAACATTAAAAATGGGTCATGGGAAATACTATTTGAAATCTAGAAGATTTTAAAAGGGCCGAGAGAAAAATATATGTTTGAATTTTACGGAAGTCCTCGACTTCCAATGCTCGAGTTTTGATACATCTTCAGATACATTTATGGAAAAATAAATCCAGGAAGACAAGGTAGAAAATATCTAAATTGGAAATTTAAAAAAAAAGGTCCATTCAAATAGAAGACCAGTATGCCAGTGGGGAGGATGAAGCATTCCGTGGATGACATGCGAGAATTTAGATTGATTTTCAGAATAAGCAAACACATTGTGGATTGACATGATTTAAATAACAAGACAGTTTAATCCACTTAAAACAAAGTGTCTTGTTATTTAATACAATTTAGATTGATGTTTAGCTTCCGCACGAAGTCGGTAATTAGTGGTGATGAAACGCATTTTAGTTTTTTTTTAAATATAAAACTCAAATAATATTATAATATAAATTAAAAATATACTTTGTATTTACCACTTTAATTAAAATATATAAATATTTCTCTACATGTTTCGATAGCAATGCTATCATCTTCAGGAATAAAAATTTATTTAATTAAAAATTTATTTATTTAATTTATTTAATTTTTATTCCTGAAGATGATAGCATTGCTATCGAAACATGTAGAGAAATATTTATATATTTTAATTAAAGTGGTAAATACAAAGTATATTTTTAATTTATATAATTAATAATGCCACAAAGTTACCAAATATTTGAAGAAATTATCAAATAATATTGGTGAAATATCGACAAAATAGCGTTAGCCAATAATAAATTTATTATTTCCTAAACTTCTTCGTTCTTTAGGAGACGGCACCGTAAAGGTATTTCTAATTCTGCTAACCATCATGGCTGGTTGTAAGTAGTAATTGTTGGAATAACTTAAACTACCACATTTAAAGTGAGCTGACTACATTACTTATTTAAATTTAAAAATTAACTTACTTTTCTAAAACAATCTTGAATGCCCTCAGTACAAAAGATTTGATTAACACTTTCATTGCTAACTAAAATTCGTACATATTAATGCCATGCTGAGAACATTTGACTGAAAGGTCGAGCGAACTAAAGGAGTGTTTACATGACCATAATATTGTATAGACATCATAATTTACTGTTTTTTTTTCAGAAAGATAACGAGAAAGAGGAATGTGTAATGTTTTATTTATTATGGCGAACTAAAGGAGTATTTACATGCGGAAAATTTTCGTATGGACGTAAACGTAAACGTAAACGCTGCTTTATGCACGACAATGACAAAACGCTTCTAACGACCGGTATGAATGACGGATCTATTCAAACTGTCGAACAGTGACAGTGTCTTGCGCTGAGGCTGAAAACGACTCAAAACCACATGGCTGCGTCTGTTTTAGACCGGAAATGGAACAGACGGCGCAACGCGCGAGGCGCTTTGCGCGCATGCCGGTCAAATTACTGTCAACGCGTGACGCGCGGTGTCAGAAAAGAACGTGTTAAGATCTAAAAGGCTCTCTGCTAATCACTATTAGAATATGGTATTATAGGATTGGGCAGTGCTAGTGGTAATATCCTTAATTTACTCATTAGAACACAAAAAGTCATCATGAAAATAACACACCTGTCCCTGTAAGAACTAGCACTAACGAAATCTTCAACAAACTTAACATTTTGTCAATAAAAAAATTATACTTTAAAACAATACTACATTACATTCATAAATACAAAAAATAATAAATAACAACAATCATACATATTAAACACACTAGATCTCAAAGTCAAAAACATATACAACAAGGAAACATAAACACAACATTTGAACAAAAAAACTTATTATACTATGGTTAAACTTTACAACAAAATCCCACCATCCTTTAAAAAATCACAACAACTATAATAAAAAGAAAAATCAAAATCAAATAAAACACTGGATACGTTACGTATAGAGATCTGATATAAAAAATACGAGTATATTATCACCAAATACAGACTAACAACGCCTTACCTTAGAATAATTTAAAATTTTTTTCATCAAGCACATCAATTTAATATAATGTAATTTAATATTTTGTAAATGAAATCTTCAGCACGGGAAATCCCAGTGAGGATATCATTATTTTTTATTTTGTTATAAAAAAAAGAAGAAAATAAAGCTTTATTATTATTATTAGAACACGAATTAAAATGCGTCGGGTTCGCACCCAGGCGTCGCCACCCAATCTTCTAGCTCAGAGGTTCCCAAACTTTTTTGTCCCGTAGACCACTTGCCATTTTTTTCTGTTTTGTATAGACCCACTGCTTTCGTAATATTGATTTTTTTACAAATTTATCAATTACTACTAACTTTGATAGGGTTTACTGTAGAGTGGAAATCTTTAAAATAAAATATTTGTTAGGTTTTATAGTTATATATTTATTAATTATAACTTACATTTTTGCATAAAATAAAAAAACAAAACATCAATGATTTTAATGGGAGGGGTGAGCCTGGTGCTTTAATATAAAAATTTCAATATTCGGGTTCAATTTAGTCAGGTTTAACCATAAATCTTCTCGGTGAGTGATTTCCAATCTGTTTTATTTTGTAAGGAGATTGGCAACCGCGCTGAAACCCTTTCCACGAGGTATGACGATGGAAAAGCTATCAAAAACTTTTTCGCGATAGTCCATACTGCACGATATGTAACAGGTATATCTCTCTGAAGTCAGAATTGCTGATATCCCTTTCTAAATTGTACCTTAAGTTCTTCGTTAGTGATTATTCCGATCAGTTCTTGACTCAACATGATATCCGTTTCTTCAATGTCACGGATAATCCACGGTGGTATTTCCATAGTCAATAGATCTTCAAACCTAATTTCGAAGTATGTGTGAAGGACATTTAAATGTTGAACGTAAGCTGACTGTTTGTCTACGCCAAATTGGGAAACTGGAAAAATTCGAGGCGACCAATGTTCTGTTTCATTAGTTTCATTCTGGCAAGAAAAGCTGCAATGATGGACTTTGTTTTTATCAAATTTAGACTGTCATCTTGTAACTGAACGTTAACTTTGTTAAATTTAGCAAACAGATCTGTTAACTAAGCAATGCCTGTTTTGCATTTGATTAATTTTTCTTTTAAAATGGTATCTTTATCATTCAAAAACTCTAAAACAGTCTCAAAAAGTGAGAAAAATCATAACAAACATAAGCCTTTTGACAGCCAGCGTACTTCAGTGTGAAGGGGTAATTGATGAAAGTTCTCGCCATTTTCTTCACACAACTGCGCAAATAACCTAGTATTTAACACGTTGCTCCGAATTTTGGTTACTGCGTTTATGACGATTTGAAGAGATTGATGCAACATGTCATTAAGATTTTTCGCAACTAAATGTTGTCGATGGATAGCGCAGTGAATTGCAAACACCCCGGGTACATTTTGTTTTAAATGGCTTATGAAACTACAATACCACCCAAACATGGCAGGGGCTCCATCTGCTTCCGCTGATATAATATTTGATAAAAGGATCGCTTTTTCCATGAAAAAATCTCTCAAAGCATTAAATATTGATTCGCCTTTAGTATCTGTAGTCAAAGTCCTCGTGAAGAGCAGTTCCTTATAGATTTCTTGGTCCATAACAAAACGAAGATATGCCAATAGTAGTGCTTCATTACCAGGTATAGTGGATTCGTCCAATTGAATGGAGAAATGGGTCGTTTGCTGATAATTACCCAAGAAGCTTTCAACATCATAACTTATTTCATCGATACTTCTTTGAACTGTGTTGTTGCTCAAAGGAATTCTTTTGAGTATATTATCCGCAGGTTTGTGTAGAGCAGTTTTTAAGACCTCTTCAATGACTAACAAAATAAGCGGTTCCCCGATGGTATGCGGTTTTACTGATTTTGCTATTAGTAGCGAGATATTGTAAGACGCCCGCAAACCATCATCGTCTCTTTTAGAAGTCGAAGCGAACATACAATCCAACTCCTCTGCAGTTTTTCTCAGTCAGTCTCCTCTGCACTTTTTCTTTCAGTGTTTGAAATATTTTAACACTTTACCTGATTTATTAGGGTGACACCTTATCAGATGATCCTCCAGCTTGGATGGTTTCATAGCGTCATTGCTTAATACTTTGTTGCATAAAAGGCACATGGGCAGGTGTTTGTCCAACATTGATGGGATGAAGCCAAACTTTAATTAATCAACTGTGTACTACCTACATGTTTTTTGCTTTGGCAACCTTTAGTAGCATTGATCTGACGACAAAAATTAAGCCATTTAAATATGTTAAGACATAGCAATCAAAATTGTTTCCCGGTGTAAAACCATATTTTCATTTACAGAAATCTTTTCTATAGATTTGGTTGAGAGGAATAATGTATGTACCTACCATAGAACCATATCTTTAAAGGCAGAAAGAAAACCATTAATGAATATGCGTGTAAACTAACTTACTACCATCACACCGTTTCCCCGCATGGGCAGGCAGAGAGGATATACCGCCATACAACTCCGTCTTGGCACACAATCCTTGCTTCATTCACATTCATACATCGCCTCATACATACTCTTCTAGTATTCTGACTCCTGACATGGCCCTACTCGAGTATTTATTTATTTATATATACGCCCGTAAAGGCTTTTACATAATATAACATAATGTAATAAATATAAACGGATTTATGCTATCGGAGGAACTACAAACGAAACACAATATAACATAATGTAATTTATGCTATCGGAGGAACTACAAACGAAACATAATGTAATAAATATAAACGGATTTATGCTATCGGAGGAACTACAAACGAAACACAATATAACATAATGTAATTTATGCTATCGGAGGAACTACAAACGAAACATAATATAACGTAATGTAATAAATATAAACGGATTTATGCTATCGGAGGAACTACAAACGAAACACAATATAACATAATGTAATTTATGCTATCGGAGGAACTACAAACGAAACATAATATAACATAATGTAATAAATATATACGGATTTATGCTATAGGAGGAACTACAAACGAAACACAATATAACATAATGTAATTTATGCTATCGGAGGAACTACAAACGAAACATAATATAACGTAATGTAATAAATATAAACGGATTTATGCTATCGGAGGAACTACAAACGAAACACAATATAACATAATGTAATTTATGCTATCGGAGGAACTACAAACGAAACATAATATAACATAATGTAATAAATATAAACGGATTTATGCTATCGGAGGAACTACAAACGAAACATAATATAACATAATGTAATAAATATAATAAATATAAACGGATTTATGCTATCGGAAGAACTATAAACGAAACACAATATAACATAATGTAATTTATGCTATCGGAGGAACTACAAACGAAACATAATATAACATAATGTAATTTATGCTATCGGGGGAACTACAAACGAAAAATACAAAAAAAAAAAATTACTCTTCTCCAGCACTCTTAAATAAGATGACATTGATTTACTTTATCAATATTTTAAATAAATAATTAAATGAAAGTGTCAAAAGCCCCGTTATCTCGTATGTTGTCATGCACGTTTTTACAAGTTACATGTTCTGCGATCACAAAGCGAATAGCATTGCCTACTTACACAATTTTATGAAATACTAGCTGATGTGTACCCGGCCTAGCTCGGGTTTATAAAAAGATATGAAGTTGAGAATTCTTGCTTTTCATTAGCGTGCTATAATTGATTTGACAGCGAAAGTAACTATCTGTAAACAAACAAAAAAAACTGTTTAAATTTTTATTTCATTCCAAACGTTTATTTTTTCATAACATTTCTAAATAATACAGTTAGGTAGGTACCTACTTGTGTTTTACATTTTGAAAATACTCTATCCAAAAAACTTACTTCTTTTGAATATGCAATCTGTAGGTGACCAGAGTGTTATATTTATGGGCCAACCTAAATAAAACATGGCGGTTTCAATGTTATTATTACTAATTTTAAAACGTTATAGCAACAGTTTTCCATATTGGATTTCATTCAAATTACTTTTTAAACCTTCCCGGCACTAAAAAGAACAAACTGTGCTATTTTCAGCGAAACCGGTCCAGTGATTTTCGAGAACATCGAGGACAAAGAAACAAACAAACTTCCATTGATCTTAATAGATACGTGTAATTAGGGAATTTATGTCTATTATAAGAGAGTATTACGTAAGTACTTAAATAGGTACTATCTGTGAGGGGATTATTACATTTGCGGGAAGCCAACATTTTGGTGACGGCCTGCCTATATGGAATTCACACTCGTGAACCCACATTTACGTCTCATGCACCCCATACTTTTTTTTTTATAGACGTGGACCCCTTGCAGGTCGGAATCGACCCCTGGGGGTCGATATAGACCACTTTGTGAATGACTGTTCTAGCTCAATCCTCCATTATTGATGGTAGTAGTAGTAATTTACATATTCTCATGTTTTTCGTAACCCGGGAAAGTATGTCTTTCTTTTATGATTTAAAGATCAATAGTTCAAAATCAGTAGTTGAATTTGGGCAGCGATAGACATGTTCTCAAATTTCTCTTTTTAGCATGTTATAATAATAATGATAATAATAATTGGATGATTTGTATAGCTCCGTTTTAGTAAAAAATCACCTGAAGGGCGCCACATTACTTCAAAAGAAAAATTAATTTCACTAACCGTATGCAAGGTTTTATCAATTACGTAAGATATTTATTTATTTCGGTTTAAGATATTTAAGATATCGAACAACTACAATAATTTTAAAAAAAAAATTATAAAGTTTTATAACTTTAACATGTAAAATGTGGAAAAAAGTTATAAAGGTTTTTTAATAACAAAAAAAAACATTTCAAAATTCCACCATGAATTGACAGTTTCAAAACTAGAAATAATAATTTTTATATAACGTAATTAGAATGAGTAACCAGTTATGTACTACATTCTGGTTAGACTGTCCCGTGTTTGAAATGTAGTTAACATAAATGTCTCCTTTTTACGACCATCTTTTGGCCTGGAAACAGCCTAAAGGCTAATGAACACAAATAGAACATCCGAAATACGGTAGAACTGATGTGAGAGAAGTAAAGACACCAATTTATTAAGGGGAATTGTTTGAAAGGGTATTTATCTCACGCTTCAAGAGGAACGGTTGCGTGCCCTGTTTCATACAAAACCTAATTTTGGATTAGAAGCCGAAATACCCAGCAAACTTGAAGTAAATATTTAGTACCGATTAGAAGTATTTTTATTTTAAATTTTGAAATATAGGGCATTAAAGTAATCAATTTTTCACGATTTTAAAGGAAACTTTGACAATTATTTTCGGGTTTACAGTTTTTTTTAATTGACATATTTGCTATGTAAGTATGATTACATAAAATAAAAACATATTCTTAAAAAAAATGTTTTTTCGGGTCGATATCTTAAATTATTGTTAGAAATGGAAGTGACAGGTTAGGTTAAACTCACCTTGAGGTCCGACGAGGGGAGCCTGACTCCGGCTGTAACCAGGGTAGCTCAGTGGTAGAACATGTAATTCTCTTTTCTGTTAGGTCGTGAGCCGGCGTTTTCAGTCTCATATCTGCGTCGGGGAAAGGCACTCGAACCACCAAATGAAAAGACGTGAGATTTCTAGACAGGGTTTATTTTACGGGAAGGCAGTCACAGGTAGAACATATGGGTTATAATAACAATTGGCAGCACATAACCTATCAATTCAATAAGGTTCAAATATCTCTCACTCTGGTGAGTCTAAAATCGGACAAGTTATTTAAAGGCACAGTTAAATACAGCACGGAAGGAGGCTTGAAATATGGCTTAGATAGGCCGTGGTGTCAAGGAACGCTGAATCCCACACGGACAGCATCCGGTGGCTCACGGGGAGTCATGCACTCATCACTGACTTTAATAATTAGATTTATGCAAAGATAATGAGTTTACCATGTACTAATGCATGGAAGACAATATGACGCCAGAAACCATGCGCAGCGGCCACGTGCTAAGGGCACGCCGCACGCACCTCTCGATTCTAATGTCGGACTTCTAATAACGAGCGGCGGGCTTTCACCGGATGACCGTTGCGCGAGGCCGGTGGCGGGCGGGAGTGTCGTTCTTGGTGGCGAAAGCCGGGACTAATCCTAGCGTATGTTCGAGAATCTTCTAGAATATCCTTTTACTAGTAGCGAATTTGTTACATAACATTATGTACGACAAATTTGTGTTCTAAAGAAGAAATTTGAAAAAATTACGACAAATTTGTGTTTTGAAGAAGACTCCCGGGACGACGGAGGAAGACATGGCACGATCAAGTGAATCAAATACTTGAGTCGGGCCATATCAGAAGTCGGAATAACAGAACAGAATGTATGAGACGTTATATGAAAGAGAATGAAGCAAGGAGTGTGTGCCAAGACTGAGTTGTTTAGCGATCCGTCCTCTCTGCTTACTCCTGCGGAGAAACGGCGTGATGGATTTCTTAGTTAGATTCCTTCTTATCCGAATGAGGCTGTCGAAAAAAAAACAACAAGTATTCTTATTATAAAATTCTTCCTAGAAATCGATTCCCGTGAAATTTTACGCAAAACGTAGCTCCCAAACTTTAAAATGTTGAGAACCCTTCAACCGTTCCATTAACGGTTGCAGCGAATTCATTTATTTACAACGGGTTACGGCGCGTCATCGCGTTCAGTATTTCGTTTTTTCGAAAAAAAAATTGTTTGTCTTATTATATACAAACAGATACAGAAACAAATTAGGCAATGTATAAAAGTACCTTCTTCTGACACAATTCGATTTTAACTTTTAGTGCGCAGGAATTGCCCATCGGAAATCAAAAATTTGTATCCGTCGGACTCGGGCATTCGGCAATGTCAAAAAATAATTTCTCTGGGTATGTCTGGGTAAACGAAACAATGGAACAGTGAGACAGAGACTATTACGCCTATAATTTGTTTAGTTTTGAATTTTACCCCGATGAAGCTTGGAATAACCGAAACCGGTCGATGATGATTTAATAAAATGTGGTCTAATCAATGTGTGTTTTTTTTAAATTATTTAATTACTTCTAATTTAACTTATTAATTTGTAAAATTATTTTAACTAATTATTAATTTTAAATTCTTTTTTAGTAAATATCTCGTTAAGTAATAAAATTATATACATTACAAAATGAGGTTTAAAAAACACTAAGAAAAAAATGTAATCCCCCAAACAATATATATGTACTTATTTATTTGTAAGAAATAAACAGCTTTTAATGCAAATTTATATAAAACGGAAGTTTAACCAAAGGTAAGCTTATTATTATTTAACAGATATTTTATTGGAAAAAAACATGCTTATGTATACATTTATATGTTTTTTTTACAAATCAAGTTAGTTTATAGCGTGATCTTTGTAATAATAGTGGTACGGAGATTATTAAAAAAAGTGCGTATTTGTAGGTAATTCATAAACCTTTTTTTATTTCAGTGGCAAATTTTGTTTTAGTGTTGTAATAAAAGCAGAAAAAAGATTAATGCATTGCATTAATTTGAAAAAAAATCTAAAAAGTTTTTGGAGAATTAATTTTATTCTTAGTGAAAATATCTGTACAGCGTATGTTACGGCTAACAATTTCGTTTTTTATTTATTATATTGTAAATGATTTTTTCTAACAACCCTTTCTAAGAACTTAATCCGGGCATCGCCGGGCACGGGTCGCCACCAATTCAATGTTCGGTTGTTTTGTCAGTCGAGGCGTCGAGGAAGCTTTTGATGTTCCATGTACTCGCTACTTATCTCCCAACTCCAGATATGCAATCTCCAGCAGGCGCTTTGAGCGGGATATGATTGGCCTCGCTGCCTTGAGCCGATATCGATCGATTGGGTTGGCTCCTACAAATAGGAGTTATCAGCCCCGTTTATGGCTAGTGACTGATGCCATAAAATGATATCATATCGGCATTACTGACTACGCATGAACGCTAAGCATCGGCTACCTTTTCAGGTAAGAGCGTAAAGTTTTATAGACAAACTGTTTTCATATGTTTTCCATACTCGGCTGGCAGTTTTTTTTATATGATAAGGATCGTTCTACAATGGTATCATATAAAAATAATGTTTTTTTTCACTGTAGTTGCATGCTATTTTTAATAACATGTACCAAAAATATAAATTGATTCTCAAAATTCAGCGGAACAAAGGTTTGACTCATCTGGTATACTACCGACTGTGGACAGGTAAAGCAAACTATCTGCGCTTGTCAAGAGTGTTACACAATCTGACAGTTATTGCTGGCGTGGTAGGAAATCTAATTAATGAATTTTTTGTAATAAATCGTGGTAATTGTGTAATAATGGAACTATTTTAGGTTAGATTTAAGTTAACATGAATATACTATTAATTTAGTTCTCCTTGTACGCGGTTGAGATTTATTTTGTTGTGTTCGCTCTCCTTCAATATTAGGCAATGGCATGTGTTAACATCTTGTTTCTAGGTTCCGAAAGCCTGCGAAAAGTTGTGAGAGAGTGAAAGTAAAATGATGCATAAGAAATTTCAGAATGAGATAGTGAAAGATATAAGGTAGTGAGTACTCGGTAGTTTATCCGTAAACCGATACTCTTGTGTTAAAATACAAAAGCGTTTTGGAAGGGAAATTTCGAAGGATTAGTATTATTAATAATAATAATAATACTTTGCAGACTTGCATAGCGCCGTTTTGTGTAAAATCACCTTAAGGGTGCTATACAAAAAGTACTTGCTAAGGTTTATCTTAATATGTACAAACAGATGCAGAACCATACTTCAGATTAAAACGTTAAATTACAAAGTTTTCGCTTTAGAAGATACGATTTTACACGCACAGTATACAATATTAGAAAACACTGCACATTGCATGATATGGCAGTTAGTGTTTAAATCCTATTTTTCATTGATATCTGTAATCATTTTGTATAGTTAAAAATATTTATAGTGATTTACAATGTCGCGGACTGCGAAAGTTTTCAAAGTTTTAATTATACTTTAGGTACGTACTAACGGATATCTTCGCTCTCTTAATTAAGTATTCAACTAAACGGATATGACTTTCCGAAGAAAAGAGTTTTAAGTTGTGCTCTGAATTCTGTCGAGTCTTTAATCAATCTTAGATCGTATGGCAGTTTACTCCAAGCTTGAGGACCTGACACGCTGAAAGCACGCTCACTAAACTTAGTATCTGGTGTGCGCTTTGGATCCTTCAGCATTCCGATAGCCAATGACGTCGCTGATCTAAGAGTTACCTATCGTGAATTGGAATTTATTATGCGTGTTCGATATACGGATGATGATTACAGGTAAACCCATTATCCTTTTTGGTTGTTTATAATTTCTGTGGCGCAATATGAAAAAAACCCACTACTGCATTTTCAGCCACTTCTATATACTATTATACTCGACTCCAAATTTGATTATCTAGTTTATCTAACGGGCTAAGTGTAGCCTCGAGCTCTATTGGTTACTTTATTGTTTACTTCCTACTCTAAAGTTTGATTTCGTCGAATGATGTAATTATGACCCTACAACCTAACCTGTCTAGGAGAAAACATGATCACAATCTAAAGTAGACTGACCCCATTATTTATTAAAATAACAAAGTTAAAAAATTTACTTACTTGTCCTCACTACAAAATATTTTATTGGGATTAACGTGGCTCTCTGCCAATCACTATTATAATAGGGTATTATCGAATGGGGCGGTTCTAATGTAATATTTTTATTATTATTATTATTATTATTATTATTATTATTATTATTATTATTATTATTATTATTATCATTATTATTATTATTATTATTATTATTATTATTATTATTATTATTATTATTATTATTATTATTATTATTATTATTATTATTATTATTATTATTATTATTATTATTATTATTATTATTATTATTATTATTATTATTATTATTTATTATTATTATTATTATTATTATTATTATTATATTATTATTATTATTATTATTATTATTATTATTATTATTATTATTATTATTATTATTATTATTATTATTATTATTATTATTATTATTATTATTATTATTATTATTATTATTATTATTATGTAAATGACAGCTTTCAACAACAACAAAAAAGGTGAAGTAATCTCTTATGCAGATAATATTGTATAATTAATTATAAATTTACATAGGCTTAGCATTTATCAAAATCTAATCAGAAATATTAATTTTTAAAATATTAACACAAGAAAACTGTAATCAAACTGGTAAGTGTACTATAATCAACGCTCCTTCCATTAAATACCTCGGTGTGATCATTGATCAAACTCAAAATGGAATAGGCACATCACAGAGCTAGTATAGAGAATAAGGAAATGTATATATATATTCGTTAGGCTAAGAAATATTTTAAATGCAAAAATAATCAAAAATGTGTACCCTTGTTCACTTTTTGCTTATCTAGAGCATTATTGGATGGGGATCTTATAAAAATAATTTAAATTCAGTAAAAGTTGTTACATAATGCAAATAACCCATAAAAACTAGCCGCTCGTTAGACAACAGCGCCCCTAGCGGCAAGAAATCAACACTCTCGTACGCGGGTCCGTTTCCGCCCGTGCACTCTCGACTCCATCATTCACCGCGTGGACCTGGCCTTGGAAGCATCCTCCCCGCGGAGCTGCCCTTGAAAAATGAGACGCCGCCCGAAACCCGCCTAACGACTGAAGATGGCTTCCTACCCGGCCACACTACCGGCAATCGCCTTCACCAAACACTTTTCGCCTCTACAAAAACCGTGAGCCGTATCTTGCTTTTCCCCTTCCGTTGTGTTGCATTCTATTCAAATCACATTTAACCATGCCTGTTGAAGAGAATTTCCAGAAAGAAAAAGAGAGTTTTACCCGTAACATTATTGTGAGATTTAGGTTAGCCTGTTCCCCTTGAGTAAATTAACTATGTCTGTACCTTTCTCCAAGTAAACTACTGAGTTTGAAAGCATCCGAGTGTTTCATTTGATAAAGTATTGAGTCGAATTCCCAACTATAAGACCGCCTGTCTTTTAATGTTAACACTGGCTCCGCAACGTGGTGTTTTCTTTGGGAATTAGAACGGACTCCATAAAAATAAACTAGCCACGATTATTCTCGTTTCAAACTCAGTTCATGCTCATAAAATGCTTTCAAACTTGGTGTAAATGTCTCATATCGCATTGTATCTTCTCCCTGTAATTTGTTCCCACAACATTATACATTGGAATTAACGTGCTTCCCTACAAAAGCCGTTGTTATCGCCTTTTTCTCCCTCTCTCTGTCAGACTAGATTCATTTCGAATCATGTTCAGAAACCGTTGAAGGACGCGCCAGAACATTCGAGAACCATTTTGTAATGTTCAAAGAACTTTCGAGAAACATCCGCACGTGTCCAAAAAAAACCAGTAAATTTGAAATCACCATTCACGCATTGTCGGGAACGACGCGCGCACAAAAAAAACTCCGAACATCTTTCGACTCACATCGGAAACACTCGGCGACGTACGGCAGAATTCTGGAATATTCGGCCGAATTCCCTTTCAACCAAACTCGTGTGAAGTTCGTTATAAACAATCTCCAGACGCGGCGTGTCGTATCAATGTCAAGTTGGCAAGATTGAATCTATACCAACTTACAAATTAACAGAATAGGCAACTTTACAGTCCTTTTTTGTTTCTCTTAAATTGCCGGATCAAGTCAGCTGACATTTTTGACAGTTCCATAAACAAACAACTCGCGCCATCCCTTGCGATGCAATCGGCTTTTTAACAATTAAATTGTTTTCAAATAAGATAAGATCGCAAGCTTCATCATTAAGACCTTTTGCCCAATAAGTAGCAGGTACATACTAAATTTACAACAAAGATTAATTACATCAAATTCCTCAAATAATTCATGCAAAATATGTGATAATGTGTTTACATATTGTATTGTGCTACATTATCAAGTGAATAAAAACCTTCTGACAGTGATTACAATAATAAAATAAGCTAAAAAACAATTAAATCAGTCGATACTTTAAATATATAAATCAAAAACTAATACACCAGTGATTCTAAAAGTGTAAACTTCATAAAACAAATTAATGACCAGTTTTTATCTCTTTTCGAGTTTTTTTACAAAACCAATAAACAAGGAAGTGATTGTCAATTAAATACCAATTACGGGCCTAGTGTCAATTAACCTCAAGTTTCAACAAAGTGTCAAGTGACTTTAAAAATCCCTGTTTTCTAAACTAGAGTCTTGGCAAAATTTTCAAGTTTTAAGTAAAAGTTACAAAAGTGGGTAGTGAAATTTAAAAATATCATCCCCCTAAACAAATCCCTGGCCGATTTTTTTTAAAATTCAAACACTTAGAAAAATCAGAAGTTCTCAACTTTTTTCTAAGTGTCAAAATTTTTTCTCTCTCCTTTTTAAATTTTTATTGCAAAATGGAAACCACACCTGCCTTGGGTATCATCGCCAACATACACTAATCAAACAAAGACACAATTCTCCAAGCATTGCGCGACAGAAACCTGTCTCCACAAAACAAAACCAAGAAAGTTTTAATAAAATACGCACAGCTTTTCAACACAAAATACATCAAGTCCCAGCCCTTCAATTCCATGCAGCCCGGCGAAGGGGAAGTCATTCCTCAAGAATACAAGAATACCATCTCGGTCACAGAGGAATTAAATATAAACTACGACCAATTTCATCATAGTGGAAAGTCAACCACTCCACAATTACAAACCTCTGTCTACCCTCGAAGATTACGTTTGGAAACTGGACTGAGAAGAATCTCAGATTCAGTATATGCTCCATCTGACATTTATGTCAAATACAACATGAAGGACATCTGCAAAACTGGAAATATGGAAACAATAGAAACCATATCCCATGTTGACTCATCCATACCCTGTTGGCAAAATCAACAATTGCCACATGTTGCGAATGTCGCAGAAACATTCACTATTTAACACGTAAGAAAACCTTACATTTTTTGGAAGTTACATTAGTGTCAGATGTAACCCTTTCCTCTTGTAACATAATTGTATATAATCAATCGTTTGTTTTGTTTTTCAATCTCTGTTTTCATTCTTCATTTTCACTCTTGACGGACACCCTTTTTCCTTTTTTGAAACTCATGACTTCAAAATAAGGAAATCACCTTCGTTGTCGGTAATTATTTCTGGGAAAACGCGTACCCAGAGGTGTTACTCTACCCTCTTACTATAACAACAAGTTCCGTCCCATCATGTCATGTGTAAATATTCAATTCATCTCTTTGTTTGTCATTTCTTGTGCGACCTTTTGTCATTTTTGTTTGTTCAAATATCTCACTCCTCGAGAGTACATCCGTACAAAGGTCACTGACTTTTGTTATTCATCCAATTACAGTAACCAGACTCTGGTTAGGATTTTCAGTCAAATGCAAGTGTAAACTCCCGCTGAGGTATCAACATTCTGACTCGAAGATCACACCTGTTGCACGAAAGTTATAACGGGTAAATGTTTAGTTTTTTCAATTTTTCCAAAATTGAATGGCGCTCACCCAAATTGCTCTTTAAATTTTCCCATTTTTCAGAACTCGACACTGACACGTCAATTCTGAAAAACGTCATTGGCATAATGAACAATCTTAAGATCGGTTCCCCTCACTAATGACAATTACTTTGTATAACTATTGCCTAGTCATTCCAAGTATGTAAAACCTGAAGTGGTCTTGGATAAGCCATGGTGATATGTTCCTTGTTAGGTTCATGTCTTGTATTGTCCCTAATCCATTTTGTGCTGCGTAAACTTAGCCCAATAACTAAGTCATCACAGTAACTCTCAGGCAAAAGAGTAAGTAAAACCAATTCGGTCTCTTCTGCAAAATACCTTGCTCTGTGTTAGTAATATTTTACCATCACTTTGCTTCCCTCGTTACAATTAGAGTTTTTTAAAACCATTTAGGTCTCTTTTGTACTGGTTTTTGTATTATTTAAAATGTACATTTTACGCCGTGTTAAGGACTGTTAATTCAATCATTAAACATATGGTATTAATGTTAACCTCGCCGTCTGTATTGAAATGGGTACATTTTGAACGTAATTGTTGTATTACATGATACGTGTGAACGTTAAAATATCTACCGTGATACGAGGAGTCGTCATAATCACTCTTGTTGTCAATTATGTTGACATTTAGGTAAATTTGTTCCAGTAATTTGTCATAAATTCCTAATTTTTTTTACCGTCTTTTCAATACTGGGCACCCTTGCTAATCGTTCAATTTGGCGTGATACGTGGAGACGTAATAAAACTCACCATGATACGTGAAGACGTTATAAAACTCACCATGATACGTGAAGACGTTATAAAACTCACCGTGATTCGTGCGAACGACATAATATCTTTTGGCTTTTCTTGAAATAAAGTTTGCCACATTTGTTGTCAATCTAACTAAATGTTTGATATTTTGTGATATTTGTATAAAAACATGTAACTCGTTGTCTAGGAAACGAATAAGAAAACTCCTAGGTTTGTGAAATTTGAACAAGGGTCTGTCATTTTCCCACAAACGTGTAGAAGATTAAAACGACCCCTAGCCTTTCGCCAAATACACGCGAAGACTAGTTCTGTATAACTATGTATTCTGTAATCATCATTCATTTGTATAAAATGTAATGAGTCCAGAACCCTACTGTTGACCCTTTTTTCATTCTCCCAAGAGATTGAACCTGGACTCTAGCCAGATCACAGCAGATTTCTGTACTCAATTCCCTTGTCACCCAAGTGAAATAAATTATTCATGCATTTGGAAATTGTACGTTACGCACTCAGCATAACGTCTGTCAAATAGGTCAAACTTCACCCATGAATTATTTTCTCAACTCCACCCTCAAAATGTCTTATCTTGATAGTAATATATTGTCACCGCCTCAGCGATTACATTGACCACAAAGGGTCAATTACTTTCAAGTGAGGTATGTGTAATTATGTACAAACCTTAGTTCTTGTATCAGTGGATATGTATTCAGTGCTACTGCACTGAATGGACTATATATTGTCACCTCTTGATGCTGGATACTGGTATTTGTATATAATTTAAGACTCTCAACTCAGTTGTTTATTTCCCTTTTCCTTTTTTTGTTGTTCTCTCTCTCTCTCTCTCTCTGACTTCTCTAAACGCGGTTAACCTACGTTCTTTTCTCTCCTACAACACATTTGTTTCTCTCCAAACCTTTGCATCATTGGTCTACCAGGCAGGTAAACTTCAAGAATTTTGTTTTAATAATAATTTCCCCCTGGACTAAAAAGAAGCCCAGCAGCCTTCTTCATCGCCAGCCTAGCAGAACTTCACCCCATCACCACAAACTGTCACGGAGGTTCATCATCTTCAACCACAAACATAAAAACACCCGACCCTGCCTACCATAATCAAGCTGGAGTCGTACGTGTAGTTGCGAACCAAGTTGTCTCATAATACATAGACACTTTCAAAACAACCTTTTGGACATGTCAGTCCTAGGCCCATTCCAGTTCATCAGAAGCCAGCTGTCGTCTTTTGTCACGCTAGACATAGACTCATCATTGTCTTGCATACATTATCACTACCAAGACACGTTTCAGTCCCTCATCAGAAGCCAGCTGTCGTCTTTTGTTACGCTAGACATAGACTCATCATTGTCTTGCATACATTATCACTACCAAGACACGTTCCAGTTCATACCAGAAGCCAGCCGTCGTCTTTTGTCACGCTAGACATTGACACAACCCTTATCTTGCACACCATAACTGCCAAGACTTACCAACATTGCCGCCGTGCAATATTCACCATATACAACCACATCACTTTGGGACATCATCAACCATATTCCTGCCTCGCCACCTGGCATAAGGAATTCTCTCTGGCTCAATTCGCAAACCACAAACCATCTACTGCTGTTTACTTCTCCAAACCTCTGTGATGATAACTCTCCGCCAACTTCATTGAAACCCCACCGAACGTTTGTTTTCTTCTTGACCCGAGTGATATCTCGAAAGGGTCAGGTTACAGTGATGTCATAACATAAAACCAGTGAATAACCCACGTCGCACCGCAACGCAAAACCACTCCGAAACTTAGCTTACAGACCAATGATAAACCATAGAGCCATTTTTTCTTCTTCTTTTGCCACAACATAACCATGTATTTTTGTTTCTATTCAACATAACCATGTATTGTTATCACTGTTCTGCATAACTATGTATTATTTTGTTGATTTTAGTGCATAATCATGTATGTTTGCCCCATCACTCACATTGTATGTAATTCACCCATCTCTAGTTTATAAAAAATAGCTAGATCACCTCTCGCCAAACCTCTCTGCTTTCTCAATCTTGTAACAACGGTGCATTTTAGAGGATTTTTTTAGTCCTACAGCTTCATTACCACGGCGCTTTTTTTCGTGACATGGGGGAATGTGTTACATAACGCAAATAACCCATAAAAACTAGCCGCTCGTTAGACAACAGCGCCCCTAGCGGCAAGAAATCAACACTCTCGTACGCGGGTCCGTTTCCGCCCGTACACTCTTGACTCCATCATTCTCCCCGCGGATCTGGCCTTGGAAGCATCCTCCCCGCGGACCTGCCCTGGAAACATGAAACGCCGCCCGGAACCCGCCTAACGACTGAAGATGGCTTCCTGCCCGGCCACGCTACCAGCAATTGCCTTCACCGAACACTTCTCGCCTCTACACGAAAAACCGTGAGCCGTATCTTGCTTTTCCCCTTCCGTTGTGTTGCATTCTATTCAAATCACATTTGACCATGTCCGTTTTAGAGAATTTCCAGAGAGAAAAAGAGAGTTTACCTGTAGCATTATTGTGAGATTTAGGTTAGCCTGTTCCCCTTGAGTAAATTAACTATGTCTGTACCTTTCTCCAAGTAAACTACTGAGTTTGAAAGCATCTGAGTGTTTCATTTGATAAAGTATTGAGTCGAATTCCCAACTATAAGACCGCCTGTCTTTAATGTTAACAAAGTTTCAGAAAATATCATCATAAAAGTAATACTTTTCAAAAATATCACCTTCTCAATGATATCACTTTTCACACTATTTCCAGAAGCAAATGTTGAATGTATATTGAAGCACATTTCTTCTGTAAAAATGTGTAAAGAGGGGAATCTTAAATAAAATCAGGAATATTACACACTTATAACAAATTGAAGTCAATTTATAACACCTAATTTTAAAACAACTCAATTGCAAAACCATTATATTTATCAAGCCATAAATTCCCTCCATATTGAAATGCGCTGTATTAATGACGAATCAGAATAAATAAATAGAATTAAACTCTTCTTTAAAAAAACTTATACAAGTAAATATTTCATTAAAAACAATTTATAAATAGGATCAAATTAAATATTATCTGCCTACCAAATTAAGAATCGTGGCTCCTTATCAGACACAAAAACTCCTCTTTTCTGATAAGGTATCCACAAACAAGAATACGTTGTATTTAAATATTTAGTAAAATACTTGTAATGCAGCATGAAATAATTATTTATTTTTTTAAATAAATTCATATTAATGTTTTAATTTTTAATTGTCTGAAAAAGAACTGTTACGCTTGAAAGCGATTTTTACCAATGTTTCCATGTACGTATTTACAGTGCACTGGGATACGCGTCGTGTGACACATTTACGTATTTATGATTTCCAGTCACTTTTTGCTAAGCTGATATAACTCCAATGAATACGATTTTCTTTTTGTCGATCTGAAACCTAAACCTTAAACTGAAAGAAAGAAAGGGATGCTACATTGTTATATTTTCTATCAATTTTACAATTTGTTTGATATATTAGGCACTAAACAAAGAAATGACACGGAGAAGATACGATTTAGATACACTTTTTAAAAGGCCATAAAAGAATAGGGTTAGTAAATTATTAAAAATCGTAATATTATGCATTTTGCATAAGACGTAGAAATTTAATAAATGAATTAAATATTATACGTTGTATTCATCACTGTATTAATGCACATACGTATTATATCTGAGTATTAATAAAGAAATTAATACAAAGTATATTATTATTCAATTCACAAAGAGAATACCAATCGTTTGAAGAAATTATAAATAGAAATTTTCTCTTTATTATTTTTATAAACAATAATTATTAATCTAAAACACTCATCCAAATTGAAAAAACCTTCCGAGCAAAGATAAATGTCGCCGGCAGGACTCGAACCCGCACCCTTCTAATGTCCGGTTATATGCTCTACCGTTGAGCTACGTTGGCTTATCGCAAACCCGCCAAGTTAATCAATATATACTAGTGTTCCATTCAATAATTACTGTTTTTTATTATATTTTCACCTGTAAATAACCAACTTTATTAGTATGAGAGAGGCTTGTAACGGCTAAATCCCTCAAATAGATGGCGTCGAGACAAATTATGTCTACATTTTATTGGTGAAAATTGCTTTGACTTGTCAAATATTTATTAATTGATAAACTAAAGTTCTTAAAAACTTAAGACAAGATTTTTGTGCATAGCGCAAAGGGTAACAATTATTATTTTTATAAACAATAATTATTAATCTAAAACACTCATCCAAATTGAAAAAACCTTCCGAGCAAAGATAAATGTCGCCGGCAGGACTCGAACCCGCACCCTTCTAATGTCCGGTTAGATGCTCTACCGTTGAGCTACGTCGGCTTATCGCAAACCCGCCAAGTTAATCAATATATACTAGTGTTCCATTCAATAATTACTGTTTTTTATTATATTTTCACCTGTAAACAACAAAGTTACTAATAAAGTTGGTTCGAGTCCTGCCGGCGACATTTATCTTTGCTCGGAAGGTTTTTTCAATTTGGATGAGTGTTTTTAGATTAATAATTATTGTTTATAAAAATAATAATTGTTACCCTTTGCGCTATGCACAAAAATCTTGTCTTAAGTTTTTAAGAACTTTAGTTTATCAATTAATAGAAATTTTCTCGTTTGTCGCAATCCAGAAATTACCAAAAGCCAAGGCCAGTGGGACATTTTTTATTAATTCGAGGCATTTAAGAGAAGATATTGTTACCCGCCTAAAAGAGATGTACCACAATCCAAAATCCATAATATCTGAACATTTGAATCACCCTGGAAAGGATATAATCGTTTTCCAGTCGAATGCTTCATGCAATCAGTTAATTTAATCTGATAATATCTGCTTCCAGGTACCAGAGTAATTTAATACCGCTAGTAACGGGCTTTCGAAAGTACGTTTTAACGTACCATTAATGGTAGAGATATGCTCGATTAAATACTGTAATTTAGAACGGGTGTCCTTCTGTATTCTGATATTAGTCATTTCGACATCAAACGTCTTATCCATTGATTGTTGTTGTAATTAATTGATGAAAATTAATGGAAATTTAATGATTTCAGCCATTCGAATTTTATAATGTTATTACTACGTTCTGTAAGTATTTTAGTTTTGTCATTATTGTGAAAACTGTTTCGGAGTTCATTGACATTATCAGCCTGTGGCGAGGCCGCATGGAGACGACTTATTCATATGATTAATTTACCCGTATAATTTACCCAATATAAGAACCTAACTACCCAATTTCTAGGTATCCGTTTTATACAGTTGGCACTTTCGAAAAATGTCATAATTATTTCTTTTTACTTGTATAATATTATAATTTCTTCAAACGATTGGTATTCACTTTGTGGCATCATTATTAATAAATGAATTTATAATTATTAATTATTATTTTTATAAACAATAATTATTAATCTAAAACACTCATCCAAATTGAAAAAACCTTCCGGCAAAGATAAATGTCGCCGGCAGGACTCGAACCCGCAGTCCTGCCGGCGACATTTATCTTTGCTCGGAAGGTTTTTTCAATTTGGATGAGTGTTTTAGATTAATAATTATTGTTTATAAAAATAATAATTGTTACCCTTTGCGCTATGCACAAAAATCTTGTCTTAAGTTTTTAAGAACTTTAGTTTATCAATTTATAATTATTAACTTACATCTATAACTTATAGCTAGTGACTTACAACTAAAAGCTATAGCTCGTGACTTACAATTTATACTTAAGTAGGTATAACTAGAATATAAACCTAACACATATATAAACCTAATACATATTTAAAACTAACACATGTTTATTAGCAATTGCATATTATATACACAATACTGCAAAATGATTTACAACTATGGCTGAAAACTATAGTCTTACGACTAACATACCTATTTATAATATTATAATTACCTGTTATGATTATTGCTCTTGCTGTCAATGGTAAAGCACACAAAAGTAGAAGTGTAATCGTGGCGTCAAATATTCATTTTATGAAAAATGCAAATTAAATGCAATATTTTGACTCTCCGGTGAATGGAAGAGTTGTTCATCTTTGCAATTAAAGTTATACGAAGGGTTTTTTTTAACAATTTGTTTGTATTAAGGAAGAGGCACTCCTCTGGATATTAGCAACTGCGGCTGTTAAACTGATTAAAACCATTATAACTTTTATGGCCATACAATTTCGAGTTCCCGAGATATAAAACACCGTTATTTTATTATTAATACAACAAACAAAGATGATTATAGTAGAATGTTTCCTTGACATAACAAAGGAACAATTTGGTAACTACAACTTCATGATTCTAATAAAAAAAAAATAATTGACGTAGCCAACATAAAACATTTTGATATATTTGTTAAGAGGAACGGCTGCGCGGCCTGTTTCAAACAAAACTTAAATTTGAATTTGAGGCCAAAATACCCACCTAAACCTAATTTCGTCAAAAAGTATAGTAAATATCTAGTACGGATTAGAATTAATTAATTTATTTTTGTTTTACATTATGAAATATAGGCCATTAAAGCAATTGATTTTTCGCGATTTGAGAGGCATCTTTAACAATTATTTGAGGGCTAACGGTGATTTAAAATAAAAGTTTTGCCCCGTCTGCTTTTAAAATATAATAAAACATGAAATTTAAAAAAAATATTGAATTAAGCATTATGGTGGACTTTAAATTAAATTAAAAACGACCAATTCGCGTTGGAACACAAATTTTCCGTACATAATTTAAACTATCGAAACGAAAAAACTTTTTTTTTTAAATAATTTGTTTTATATTTAAAATATAAAAAAACACGTAAACATTACATTTCAAATACGATAATTAAAAAAAAATACAATGAACCCATAAATAATTTTCTTAATTGCCTGTAAAATTATGCCATATATTTCATAGTTTAAAACAAAAATAAATAAAATACTTCTCATCCGTACTAGATATTTACTACACCTTTAATTAAAAATATATATATCATTCAGTTATATATATCATTCAAAAGGGATGGGTATTTTGCTACAACACCTAAATTAAGTTATAATAATAATAATAATATTTTGATGATTTGTATAGCGCCGTTTTTGCGAAAAATCACCTCAAGGGCGCTGTACAAATATTTCTTAACTAATTATGTACAAACAGATACAGAAAAACATACTTACCTGGCAGGTCGCTTCAGATGAACACAGTTTTAGAAATATTTATTTATAGAGATGATAGTTTTACATGGTTATTTGTTTCTCCTTTTCTATTGATGTTACATTTATTAGATGATTGGTGGCACAAGAAGAGTTGGTATTAATTTTTAGTACTGGAAAGTATTTATAAAATGAATTTTAGGACTCGAAAATATCTATAAAATTACCTTAAAAAGCGTAAAAAGCTTTTAATAAATGTATGAAACGTTCCTCTTAACGTCACTGATAGTCGGTAAATGATTTGTATAATATGTATGTAAGGTCCACTAGACATAACAATCAATAATATAAATTAATTGTTTTGTGTTTAATTCGTAAAGCTCCATTTTTTTTTGAAAATTAATGTAAATCAAATTTAATAACGTCATTAGTAAGTTCTGCTAGAATTTATAATTTTTATAATTATTATTCTACTTTCAGAACCTAATAATAATATTATTAAAATTTATTTACACTAAATAAAAAACATATTTAAAAAAAAAATTATTGGGGCAGCTGTTTCGGCGTTCAAGGCCACTTTCAAACTGCGGTTAATCCACATTGAGGCGATTTCTTTATATGATTTTATTTACTCCCACCCAATTCTAATTTGGACGGTGATTAAAATAATTATTTACTCCCGGTAAAAGGAATTTAGTTGGATAATAATTAATATTCTCTATTCTGTGAGGTTTTTACATGTATAATGTGTTTTCCCCGTATATAAATGAAAATGTTTTCTTAATTTGTTTATTTATTTACTTTTTATTTTGATTTACATAAAATTTCTAAAAAAAGTAATAATATTGTTCGCCGTAGAACAAAACAACTCACCTAACCCGGTGTTAAGTTTTTTGCTGCTCCCCGAAATTCTGATTATTCAACCAACAACTTTACAGTAGGTACGTAATATAACAGCATGGAAAATCAGAGATTTTTTCATGTGAATAACTTTCATTATTCCATTTTAAAGTGGATAAACTACCAGGTACATACATATAGCTATACGCAATATTGTAAAATCAATTCCAAAACTATTTAAGATTCTGATTCTGGATACAATATCTACCACAACTAAAGACATCGTATGTTCTTAACAGCATGGTTTTATCACCGAAAAATAAACACTTACTAATCACATTCTCTATTAAAATTTAATTTCCAATACAATGGCGAAGAAGCTTCAAATTGACTCGATTTACATTGACTTCAGCAAAGCGTTCGACAAGGCTTGTCATGGAATTCTTGTGGAAAAACTGTTTAAGGCTGGATTAGGTGGAATTATATTGCATTAGTTTAAAAGTTATCTCTCAAACTGAAAGTTTAGATTTAAAACAAATGTATCATAATATGTTTTTTTTGGAACCAGTACATCCATGTGTACTGCAAGGTTCCTACATTGGACCCGTCTTATTTATCTTTGTTAATAACATTTGTAATATTTATAAATAAGTCAACGTAATGATGCTCGTAGGTGATCTGAAATCTTTTTAAAGTAATTCGAATTGTGGACGACTGCTATACTCCTTCAGAAAACTTGTTAAAATTATTTGAGTAGTGTAGCGATAACACAAAAATGGGATAACACTAATTATGAGATTTTTTTAAATGAAAAAGGATATATTTTTTTAATTGATCAATTAGTAACGTCATTCTTGAATCTGTTTCTGAAATAAATGACTAAGGTGTATCTTTTGACACCAAACTTAGCTTCATACCACGCATTGAAAATATTTCAATGAAGGGCTTAAAAATGTTAAATTTTGCACTAAGATTTTACGAATATTAACACATTAAAACTTCTATAAACATCTGTAGTGAGGAGCCAGGTTAAATACAACTCGACTATAACAGACGTGTTGAAATTATTGGAGTCGAGCGTATTTTCTACTCCCTGCCACTGGTCACATGTAACACATATGTTAGCGCCACCCGGGAAGTTGACAACACATAAACTAACTAACCATCACGCCGTTTCTTCGCAGGGGTAAGTAGAAAGGACGGACCACCAAAAAACTCGATATTGGCATACACTTCTTGCTTCATTCATACATCGTCTCATGCATTCTCTCCTATTATTCCAACTCCTGATAATATAGTGTAAATGATGAATACTGGGAGCAGGTCGATGAGTTTGTGTATTTGGAAATTATGTTTACGAGAGATGAAAAGACTGATGGGGATATTAAAAGAATGGTGAATGCAGGAGACTCCATTAAAGGGGGACCGAACGCGGTTGGTGCAAACAAAAAGTTGTCCAAAGAAGCGAAGCTAGCAGTCCATAATGGAATGCTGATCCCAACCCTAATGACAACATATTAACCCCCGAAAAGACGCCAGTACCGTGTTCCCGGCTCCTTATAAATGCTGATTTATTTTTTAGTAGAGCAGTGCAATGTAAATATATAATTTCAAAACCAAACTGTTTTGCCATGCATCTGAATAAATCGTATTACTTATAAATAAATACTAAACTTTCAATTTATACAAATTCCTAGAATAAACCCAAATATTTACAAATGTGAACATTGTAGATGAGCAACTTTCAGCAATATAAACAGTTGTATTGTTTATTTTAAATTGCATATAAAACCAGAGTTTTATAGTCTGGAGCCAGTGGACCTTTGCACTACCAATCTGGGAATGTTATGAATAAACGCTTTTGTATATCATGCATGCTTCAAACTTAATCGGAAAAAGTAGTTGTGTCAGGTCAAGTCCCCCAGAGCAACAGTTCCCGGGAAAATCGCCGATCCAAATGAATTTTTGCTATAATTTATTTATTGTTACAATTTCTTCAAATTGGTATTCACATTGTGTCTTTATTAATGAATTAATTAAAAATTACTTTGTATTCACCGCTTTATTAATATGTCAATACTCGTATATATCTCGCCAATCATATTTTAGAAACCAATCATTCTTTTGATATTAATAAAGGTTTAAAAAATGTACATGCAAATACAACTGGTTTACAGTAGACAAATTTGAAATTTTATAAATCAGAAAAAGCATTAATAGCGAATTAAATATAAGTAATAATCTTTTTTTTTTTAATTATTAATTATTTTTATTGAGATTTAAAAACCTCATTGTAATATTTAATCATTGAAGAAAATAATATTAACAAACCTAAATGAAAGATGAAACCGGACAAAAAGACAGAAACTAAAAATATTTCAGTCGGTCCCAGATGCGACTGAAATATTTTTAGTTTCTGTACTTTTGTCCGGTTTCATCTTTCATTTAGGTATGTTAATATTATTTTCTTCAGTGATTTTTTTTTTAAATAGCTGTCTCTTGAATTTGTTTTCATATTAATATTATTAATAAAAATAATTTCTTTTTTAATTTCAAATAAAAATTTTGTTATTCAATGTTTTATTAACATTTTCGATTAATTACTTACCTACTTTAATCAATATTTTGTATATTCTTACATTATTATTTTTTAGTATTCTATATATTCCTGACGAGGAAAGCATCGCTTTCGAAACATGTTGATGTGTACATATTAATAAAGTGGGTAATACAAAGTAATTTTGAAATAATTTATTGTTCTTTAGGAATATTTAACAGGGCGATAACAAAGTAATAAATATTGGTAGAGGCAAACTAAAAGTAAAGTCATTAATCTTTTTACAAAATGTTCTCATTCGGCTTTGGGTATTGGATACATCAAACGATAAAATATATTACACCATAAAGTAAAGAAAAGAGTTAAATAATAGTAGCAAAGGCAAAATCAAGGGAAAAAATATACTCGTATAATAACAATACAGCTTTTTAATAAGTGAACATGTCATTTAAGATTTATTTTAATTTTATAGGTGAATTTTTACTTTAGTTCTGGAAATTAAATTAAACAACCTATTATTGCATTACTTGTACATACATGCTTTCACACGTAATGAATAGTAACTGATAGGTATACAGATACGTAAACTGGTTCATTCAAACAGCAAAATCGTACGAAGACAAACCTCCATCATTATTAGCCTGCCGGAAATAACACGTTTTGTGTCCGACACAATGGTACAAGCTCAAGTGGGTTGAGAACTTGGTGGGGTTTAATCAATTATTCCTACATTGATGTTCTTCATTGTGACATGTCGGAGGTTGCCGTTGTTCCCTCTAAGATTCGCTGATAAGCTACGAAGGGAATATCAATTAAATAAAGGCGTTGATTTACCCACCACCTGCTAGGCCCAGTAACCCATTTTCTGACTATGGTGTGCTTTTCTATCGGAGGTTGGCTATCATCGAGGTAATCTTGATTTTTAGAGCTAAGCCCGCTTGAAACTATATCTATAATTCGCACCAGTCATGCCAATTTCAGGCGTCTTCCGTTGAGTTCATCAATCAATTACAACAAAGAACAGCTAACATCACTACCACGCTTACAGGGCGCTATTCCCTCCCTCGGCGATGCAGCGCCTTGCAGATGTTCGCAAAGGGAAGGGGGGACGGGTTCGCTGCTGGAGTAGCCGGGACAAGTCAGTGGTACTGGAGATTGGAGAACACTATTTTCCAGGTCGTCGCCCCGTGGCAGGCGCGCCCCTACATCATACATGGAGAATTTCCCCCAAGCCACCGTAGAATAAGTGCTAAATACGAGTAGGTTCACCGTTTTATTTTATTTTTTATATTCTATTTCCACATCACGTAATTTATTTAGATGTATTATTTTATATGGCAGACAGATTATTGCACTCACCGCTTTGTTCAGTTGAAATGAACACATTATTATTATTATTGTTATAGCGGCGGGTTGAAAGCGTCCTTGGTACGAGGCAAAACTATTGGTGAATTTCGCCAACATTCGCTGCCTGCACAAAAATTTTAAATCAGACCATCACCAGCTTTTATAACAATGCCACAACCTTTTTTTCCTTTTCGGAACACAGATTGCCGTCTCTTTAGACGCCTTCTTTTTGGACAGCTGCGCTTTCACCCTTGTGGGCAAGTTTAGACCCAAAGGAAGTGTCTGCCCATATAGCCGAGCTAACGTTAACTGTGTGCGATTATTGAATCTGGAAAAATCCAGATTCTACGTAATGTAGGTGCGCGCCAATGTTGCCAGTAAGGCAAGATTCTATGCCTGTCTGTAATAATACCGCTCACTGAACCGTAACGAATCAGACAGCCATTTAAACATTTGAGCGACACTATTGATGATCTCTTGTCCCGCTACCCTTCAGTCGAGTTTATTATTCTGCGATCTTTCATAACGAACCGTAGTTGAAGTTATCAGAATCCTCGACTGGCCGACAGGCGGATTCCTTTGTTATTACCACGAATTAGAGGAACTAGTTCAAAAGCCTTTAAGGGTTCCTAATGTCCAGACTCAATGTTCCAATTTGTTTGACCTATTTTTAGACCCTATACCACACAGTTTCAATATTGAGGACACAGCGCCTCTGGAATCATCCTACCAATACCTGGCGACGTCAACTCTGTCAATTGTAGACGCCAAACGAGACGCTGAAGATACAAGTGTGGCATTTTATACTGTTCGATCTACGGGTACATCTCAATGCTTCCCCGTTATCATCTGTCTATTTTCAGACTTCGAATCCTTCCAGATGGATTCATGCAATTCAATGTTGTTGGTTGAAAGCCGTTGTTCATTCAACAATGCTCCGAAGTATTTTGACGAAAGATCGCTGCTTACCAAGCCAACAACACATCTCAAATGTCGGATAACCGATCAGCATACAACAAATTGGAATAGGACAGCAATAGAATCAAACATTTCAATACGACCCGTAGATCAGCAAAAAACTAGCTGCCTTGCCGAATGGCAGCAAAGTATTCTGGTTCCCAGTAAAATCAATAGATTTAAATGTCTGCACATCCAGTCTGCCACCTCTTACCAGACCAGACAGGTTATTAGTAAACATCGCCACCGAAAAGGTTAACCGATTAGGTAAAATATTTGTGGAAAACTCTGTTCTCGATAATTAAGGTGCTAGCACGCCGTTGGTTGATCACTGAAATTAATACAGATTCGAAAGGGTTAAATCTACAGACTCATTCATACAACAAAGAGATTATAAAGAGTAAGTAGTTAAATTTAAACATGAACATTTATTTAGTTGTAAACATAACGTTGATCATCTTTATCATTGTTGAATGTCGAATACCATATATGAATGCAACGGTTGTCATTAGAATTGGGGAGGCATTTCAAGGTTCAACTAAATTAAGTAATTATAAGAAATGGATGTTTGTATTTTTCTTTAAAGACAAAAAACTGGTAAAAACGAAAAATAGTAGCATTATCTATCTGATGAAATCTAGGCGTAATGTTTCATAATAAGTTTAACTTTTTTTCCAACATGGATGAATTCACGAACAAGGCCATGAAAGTGTTGGGTTTTGTGTTAATAACAACTCGTGAATACAAATCAATTTTTCTATTCAAAATTCTCTTTACCACACTGGCTAGAAGTCAGTAAGAATTTAATTATACTCTTTGGAGTCCATTTTATAAAATGCGTATATATAAAATTATGAATGTACAACATCATTTTTTTAAATTCATTAACTATAATCGGTCATCAAGAATAAGCTTCCCCCAAACATTGCTAAAATCCAGAATTTAGTACAGTTCAAAAATTACACACAATTACGAATTACAAATCAAACGTGTTTCGGCGTTTAAGGCCATTTTCAAATTGTGGTTAATCCACATTGCGACGACTTATTATATACGAAACAGCTGTCACAATAATAACAACTAGAAATACTCGTAGAACTTAATATTAACATTATTAAATTTGATTTACATTAAATTTTTAAAAAATTAAATGGAGTTCTACGAATTAAACACAAAAACAATTAATAAACTTTACGATATTAAAAATTGCACTTTACAGATGACGTCACTTCCTTCTTACATTTCAAAACATTTTCTTTTTCTTTTATATCGTTGGGTATTTCTTGGATGATCATAATGGCTGTATATAGTAATGAGTTTTGCGATTTTGTTTTCTTTCGAAAGGGAAGTCTTATTTAATTTCTTCTTCTTGTAGAGTGGTTATGTTTGTGTTAATGTTTATTAATTTTTCTCAAGAATTCAGAATTTTATTAGCCGTTAAACATGTTAAAGAGAAATACTATTACATTTATGTTTATAATTTGCTTAAAAGAGAGTATGTTTAGATCCCTTAAATTTTTTAAATAAATTTCTTAGACTTAAATATTTCTATTGTTAATAATAAATTGGAATTTAATATATATCGTAAAGATACTTATACAGACATAGTTATACATAATACTTCTAATCATATTTTTTCTCAAAAATTATCAGCTTTTCATTACATGTTTCTTAGTAGATTAGTTAATATACCTCTATAAATTAATAATTTTAACAAAGAATTAAATATAATTAAACAGATTGCAATTAATAATGGTTATAGTACTAAATTAATAAACAATAAGTTGAACAAAAAGTTTAAGAAAAAAATGTTAAATCTTATGTATATCCACAAATAACTGATGTTAATAAACAATGGAGAAAAATGTTATTTTTAAATAATAATTCCACAAATTTAATAATTAAAAACTTGCCGAATGCTATCCAACCAGCTTTTTATACCAATAATAAATTAAAAAAATATATTTTAAATAACAAAGATAAAGATAATATTTTGAATAAATCGGGAGTATATAAATTGATTTGTAATGATTGCAACTATTTTTACATCGGAAAGACTTGTAGAAATTTCAGTATTAGGGTTAAGGAACACCTAAGATGTTTAAATAATAACAACTATTCTGAATTTGAAAATCATATTTTAGAAACCAATCGTTCGTTTGATATAAATAAAGGTTTAAAAGTTTTACATACAAATACAACCGGTTTACAATTAGATAAATTTGAAATTTTAGAAATAAGAAAAAGTTTTAATAGCGAATTAAATTTAATAAATAATCAAATATTTTTTTAAAATAGCTATCTCTTAAATTTATTTTCATATTAAAATTAATAATTATAATTTTTAAATTCTAATTTATATGTATTATTCAATGTTTTATAATTATTTCGTTATTAGCATTTTTTATCTATTACTTACCTACTTTTATTAATTTTTGTTTATGCTTATATTTTGCATATTCTTAAATTATTGTTTTAAATTTTTTTATAATTTTTCTATGCTTGAAATTATTTTTTAGTATTCATTTATTCCTGAAGATGATAGCATTGCTATCGAAACTTGTAGAAATATTAATATATTTTAATTAAAGTGGTGTACACAAAGTGTATTTTTAATTATATGATTAATAATGACGCCACAAAGTTATCAATCATTTGAAGAAATTATCAGAGATATTATATTATTTAACTACATAAATACATACATATTATTCTTAACCTATTTTAATAAGTATATTATATATCATATTACACCCATTTCATGTTATTACTATCTTACATCAAATAGGAATCTTATTTATTTTTCTTTTATATAATGTGCATTGTTATTTTGCTAAATTTTTTTTGAGATTGAACAGTTTTTTTAAACAGTTTTTTATCACTGGATTTTCCCTTTTTAGGCTATCGGGAAGGAGATTGTAAATATATACACCTTCATGGTCTATGCTTCTTTCACCACTTTCAGTCTTTACTGTATTCGTGTACAATTTATTATGTTGTCTTGTGTAGTGTTCGTGTACTTGTGATGTTGTTATAAATGTTGTGTTCGTGTGTATAAGTCCATTTTGTATTTTGTAGATTAATAGGCATATATTATATTCGTACAGTTTTTGGATTTTCAGCAAGTTCATTTCTTGGTATAGTTTTATAGGGTTATAATTGAAAAGTTTTTTTTATAACTCTGCTCTGTAATATTTGTAATTCGTTCAATTATGTGTTATGTATGTAAGTGTGCAATTTGATAAAAAAACGACCAATTTTGAAGCAAGGATCGCATGGAATTAAGCAGGCACATTGGATTGTTTCATAAGTTTGTTGTGTTTTTAATAAAAACAGTTTTTTTATATACATGTTTATATTGCGATTGACTCCGAACGTTCTGGGAGTTATTCGATTCAACGCATGAAGAAATTCACTGAAATAAGGATGAAAAAGCCGTCAAGCCAATTTTAAAGAGTAGCATCGTTGATAAAAGAGATTCCTCAGAGGGTTGAATGGAAAGAGCCGAAAAGATAAACATTTGATATAGCAAGATCGGGTGAAAAGAACGGATAATAATAATAATAATAATAGTTGGATGACTTGTATAGCGCCGTTTTTGTGAAAAATCACCTCAAGGGCGCTGTACAAATATTTCTTAACTAATTATGTACAGACAGATACAGAAAAACATACTTACCTGGCAGGTCGCTTCAGATGAACACAGTTTTAGAAAAATTTAATTATAGAGATGATAGTTTTACACGGTTATTTGTTTCTCCTTTTCTATTGATGTTACATTTATTAGATGATCGGTGGCACAAGAAGAGTTGGTATTTATTGAATTATTGGTATTAATTTTTAGGACTAAAAAGTATTCATAAAATGAATTTTAGGACTCGAAAATATCTATAAAATTACTTTACTCGGCGTAAGAAGCTTTTAATAAATATTAACGTTTTTATTTATTTATTTTTTATTTTTTATTTTACACTTTGGATGTTTACAGTGTTGCGGGCTGTGGACGCATTTGCGCACCGATGCGTGAATTTTTAATTATATTTTTATTTTATTTAATGACTTTAGGTAAGTACTAACCGGCCAGCCTAGCTAAGCAATTTACAGGTGAATTTATGGATACGATTGTCTGAAAAGATGTGTTTTAAGTTTACTTCTGAATTCTGTTGAGTCTTTGATAATTCTTAAGTCATGCGGCAGTTCATTCCAGGCTTTAGGTCCTGACACTCCGAAAGCACGATCACCGAACTTAGTATTAGGTGTGCGCTTTGGTTCCTTCAACCTGCCGATAGCTGATGACGCTGCTGACCTAAGGGTGGACTGTCGTGAGTTGGTATTTTCGGGAATACACAGTTCTGATAAGTAAGCCGGAGCCATTCCGTTAAGTGACTTAAATACCATCCAGCAGAGCTTGAACTGGATTCTTTCAGGACATTTGAGCCAGTGGAGATTTTTGAGATGCTCTGAAATGTGAGAATATTTAGATACGCCGGTGATAAGTCTTGCTGCAGCGTTGAATACTGATTGCAATTTGTTAATTTGGTATTTGGGGAGACTCGCATATATTCCGTTGCAATAATCTAGACGTGACACAACGTACGAATTGACAAGCAGTTTAGTTGCCTCTGTTGGCAGGTTTCTCCGTACTGCTTTTATTTGCCTTAATTGAAAGAACCCTGTACTTACAGTTCTGTTTACTTGACTTTTAAGGGAAAAGTCTGCATCCAGATTGACACCGAGTAATTTAACACACGTCTTGGGAGTAATGTCACTTCCCGAAATATTTATTGGGGAGTTATCAATAATATGCTGACGTCTGCTTGTGGCGGTCCAGAGAAACTCAGTTTTTGACGGATTCAGCTTCAATCTATTTGAGGTCATCCAGCGAGTTATTGCTTCAAGACACTCAGCTATGCGAGTTTTTAGTCTGTCTATTTCTTCTGGTAAGCAGTAGAAATAAACTTGCTGGTCGTCAGAATAGCAGTGGGATTGAAGACCGAACGATTCTATTATTTTAGCTACATCATTTGTGAAAATGATGAAAAGCAGAGGACCCAGAACGGACCCCTGGGGTACTCCAGATGAAAGGGTTGCATATTTTGATTGGTTTTGCCCGATCTTCACTGCTTGTAAACGATTGGTTAAATACGATGTCAGCCAATTCTTAACGCCACCGTTTAAACCAAAGGATTCTTCTAAACGTGTGATAAGAAAATCATGGTCAATCGTATCAAAAGTCTAAGCACTCATGTCTAAGACTGAAAGAAGTGCCAGCTTACCCGACTCTATGGCCAGAGTTATATCCGACAAAACGCGTAGTAATCCAGTTTCCGTTGAGTGGAACCTTCTGTATGCAGATTGATATTTAGTTAACAATTTATTTAAATTTAAGTGACTTATTATTTGTACAGCAGTAATTTTTTCTAAGATTTTAGATATAAATGGAAGATTTGAAACGGGTCGATAATTTGAAAGATCTTCAGCGTCCAATTGCGGTTTTTTTAATAATGGAGTTACGACAGCTGCTTTTAGTGATTTTGAAAATCACCAATGTTAAATGACTTATTAAAGAGTTGAACTAGGAATGGAGCTAATTCGTTGCAACACTTCTTTAGTAACCATGTTGGTATAGGATCGAGTGCGCACTGTTTGTTCGGTGAAGCGAGTATTAACTTCCTCACTTCTTCGAGGTTTGTAGATTTGAAGGCAGATAAGGTTCCGCCATTATTTTTTGTAAAAGATGGCGGTGGGGCGGCGATTGTTAGCGCGCGTATGGACTCAATTTTTTCGAGAAAAAACTTGGAAAAGATATCCGGAGCGATGTCAGTTGTATTTTCTGCACGAACATCGGCAACAACTGTCTTAACCGAGTTCCAAAGGCGACGCGGATTTATACGTTCTGAGTGAATCCTATTTGTCCAATATTCAGACCTTTTTGAACGAATTAAGATTGTGTACTCTTTTTGAGACTGTATCCAATCGTTTCGTGAGGTAACCCCTGACTCTCTGTAGGACCTCTCCAATTTCCGCATTACTCTCTTCTGATTTCGACATTCGTCATCAAACCAGTCGTCTGATTTTCGAACTCGCCGAGTTTTTGTAGAAGTTGGAGCATATTTATTTAAAAGGGTTGAGAGTACGGTGTTGTAATCATCTGCCAGTTTGGTAGGGGATTCTGTTTCCCAAGCGCTTTGTGTGCAAAGCGGGGAGGCCTTTAGATCTATGAGGAAGTCGTCAAAGTTAAAACTACGCCATGCTCTTGATGAGATAGTTACGTAAGGGATTTTCGGTGGGTTAAAATCGATCTCAGTGCGAATTAGCCGGTGATCTGATAACCCCACATCCACGCTATCTGCTACCAGGGACGGGCCGCATGACTTTGAAACAAAAATATCCAAAGTCCCACCTGCATCGTGAGTTGGGTCGCTGACCCATTGACGGCATCCGAAGCACTCTAAGAGGTCAGTAAATTTAACAGTGTTGGGTGACTGCAGGCGCTCTAGATGAATGTTGATATCTCCAGTTATGAATATATTATCGGAAAGTCCTTCAACCCGCTCAAGAAAACAGGACAATTCTATAAAAAAGTCCGCGGTGATTTGTTTTGAACCCGGCCGGTATAGTGTACATAAAATGAATGACGCCCCTGCAGAGGAAACTCTGCATCCTAGATATTCAAAAGTTAGGTACGCACCTATGGACACCTTTGTCAAACGCAAGCCTTGGCGAGCTAAAATCGCGATACCCCCGTGATTTAAGCTAAAGATATTGTCATTCCCAGAAATCGTTGATTTAGGTCGGGCTTCTTCAAGCACCACGTATCCTAAGGCTCGAAGTCTCTTTATTGAAAAAGATTCGCCGTTTTCATGCCAGGTTTCAGTTATGGCCAGGATATGCAGATTCTGTTCTTTGAAAATCTCCCCTACCTCATCAACTTTGTTGTTGAGAGATCTGACATTCCAACATCCTATGCCTAGTTGTCTGCTCTTGGAGTTAGCATGCCGTTGTAAACGTGTTTTTACTATATTATTATTATTATTATTTTCTCTCCCAAGATTCAATAGGATTTGCGATGAAACATTTCCCTGTTCTGCTAATGACGAAGTCGTTATTTTTTCTATGGGTTGTTCAATTCTAAAACACACGTGTTTTTTCCTATTGCGCCCTGCTCGACAACCACGAAATCTAATTTTACGGGTTGTGTTACCACGTTCAAGGTTATAGAACGATATCTTTGCAGCTACTAAAGGGTCTAAAATAACACTTTCATCATTATTAAGTTTGAGTAATGTGCCCCGGTCGTATACGATATTTTTTATAACCATAGCCTAAAGAAAACATGTCGTAAATAAATAAATCACTTTGCGCACTTCACTTCACTAGCCCATTGCACATGTGGCGAGCGACCCTCGACCACTGCGTTAGTTTAGTTAGTTTTAGAACACCGTAGCAGATTTGAACTTTAAATATTTGGGTTTTTATTATAAACTTGATTTAAGCCCGAGATGGCAACATAAAAATTATATATTTTTTATAAATGTAACCTAAAAATTATTGCGGTTATTATAAGCTATTTTTACACCAGAAAAATTAAGAACTTCCGAATATATTTAAGATACAGTAAGAGCGAAATAAAATGCCGCCGGCAGCCACAGAGCGCCAGACGGAACGGATGTAGAATAACCTCCCAAGAAAGCTCGTGAATAGACGCTTTAATGCTGTTTTGTAAATGGTTCTAGCGACCTGCGATGGATTTAACCAAGCCCCAACCCTCGACTTAACTAAAACAAAAGGATAGATATTTTTAACAGTTTGTCCATACAGGAGGCCCCGAGGGAAATAATTTCTCTTAAGGTCTACGTCATCTTTAGGGATGCATTGTTAATGAATATTTTGGAAATTAACGTTTTTGTTCTTTGCATTTATTCTGTAGATTTTAATCAAACAAAAAACGGACTCTTTACTAAAAGAAGAAGCATCCAATGAATCAACGCTTGTATTACAGTAACTTAGACATTTTACGAGTATGTAAAATCGTTTTAAAACTCATTGCCATTTCTTTGGAAACTTATAGTGTACCAAACAGTATTACAAATTTATCAAAGAGCATAGAACGCCAGTCGTCAGTAAAGGAAGAATAGACCCGGAGGGAGGGGACGGAATGCTTTGCTCGTGATTCTGAGTGCATCGGAATACAATTTGTAACTCATGGCATTCAAATCATCAAAACAAAACACGTTTACCTTTTCATTACATCAGTAATGGGACGAACAAGATGAGTTTGCCTTTGTTTTGTGCGGGCTCCTCAGAAGAAACTGAAAACATGTTGTGATTTGGTCTATATTTGTAGATTTTTAAATAAAACAGTACGAACAAACAGACGTACAAACAAACCTTCAAATTCATAGACAGATTCGAGTAACCGATCTCGACCTTATTCGATTCGTATCAATACCATGTCGGTTACCCGGCTTTAGTTCAACCTCAAAATTTACAACATTATTACACACGTTAATTGGTAGTACTTACGCTCATATTAAATACAGCTTTTCCGTTATGTTATTCCCTCCCCCATATGTTATATATAAAAACCATAGATTTAGAATAATTTGTACCAGTCTGAAGATGGCCCTAACGAGCTGAAACCCGGTTACGGTCAAATAAAAATTAAAGTGGAAAAAAGTTTTATATTTGTTTTATTATAATATATTATTTCAACGATATTGTCAAATACATTAAATGATAACGTAATTATGTTATGCAAATTACCCACGCGAATCAACGACCCACGTTTAGTAGTTTATCAGCTACTCATAGGAATCATCTTTGAGGTTTTGTTAAAGTAAGAGTATGTAGTTTCGTCATTTAACATTCTGGATAAGTTACCAATCAGGCCACCGTGCCTTCAATATCAGGAAAATAACAAACATTTCACGAAAATAAAAAATTGTAATTTTTAAAAATATTTTTGTTTTTTTCTTAAATAAAAAAAAAATTAAATAATTTCATTATTTTGTTGCACTCTTTGTAAGGTTTGTATTGATATGATTACTATTAATATATATAATAAGTCTATTCTACACAGTTACACAATTGTGGGACAAAAGCTCGCACGTATTGCGTTTCTCAATATTTAGGTAGATATACCTACTCTAAAAAATGTGTGATGCGAGCATCACTCTATTATTTGAGCTAAAAGGAAGTTTTTGACACAACCGTATTTTATTAATACGGGTGTTTATTATAACGCATCAAGCTTCTAAATTTCACTTTTACCCACCAATCATACAATAGTGAATAATATCCGAGTAACTAAATTTTATACAGTGTACTAAATGTGTAAATATTCATATAACGTACCGCATATTATTTATTTAGCCTTTTCGTAAAAAAAAAAACAGAAAAAACTACCACATTTCAAATATAGGTGAATATAAAACCTACAACTTTTGAAACCACCTTCATACAATCGGGGGCTTAGGATCACAGGGGCCTATCTACAAAAACGTAATTTTGAAATAAACGAAAAAAAAAAAATTGATTGCTTTGATAATTGTAAAATAAAGGATATTTAAAATACATTAAAATAATACGTTATCAGTCCCCCTGAAACACATTTTTTTCTTATAATTTTTACAAATTTTTGATAATTAAAAAAATATATTTGTAAAGAATGTCTGAGTTATGTCTCTATTTTCCTAACCATTCAGCAATACATGACAATGGAAAAAAGAATCACATGGATCTATCTACAAAACGTCGTTTTTAAATTAATGTTTTAATTTATTTGTTTGCAATTTATTCAAAAGATTGGTATTCACTTTGTAGCATCATTATTAATAAATGAATTAAAAATTACTTTATAATCACCACTTTACTAATATATACATATCAAGATGTTTCGAAAGCGAAGCTTTCCTCATCAGGAATATACAGAATACTAAAAAATAATAATGTCAAGCATAGACAATTGATAAACATAGAACACAATAATATAAGAATGAACAAATTATAAACATAAACAAAAAAATGATTAAATTAGCTAATAATTAATCAATAATGTTAATAAAAAAATGGGAATGTCATAGTCTTACTGTCTCCAGACGGTTGGGAGAGCAGTTGGTACTTTTGTGTGGTATTCATATAAAAATATATTATTTTTATAAACAATAATTATTAGCCTGAAACACTCATCCAAATTGAAAAAACCTTCCGAGCAAAGATAAATGTCGCCGGCAGGACTCGAACCCACACCCTTCTAATATCCGGTCAGATGCTCTACCATTGAGCTACGTCGGCTTATCGCAAACCCGCTAAGTTAATCAATATATACTAGTGTTTCATTCAATCATTACGGTTTTTTTATTATATTTCACCTGTAAACAACCAACTTTATTAGTATGAGGAAGGCTTGTAACGGCTAAATCCCTCAAAAGGTGGCGTCGAGACAAATTATGTCTTCATTTTATTGGTGAAAAATGTTTTGACTTGTCAAATATTTATTAATTAAACTATGAAACTCACAAATAAAGCATATTTAATTTATCCATATTTTTTAAATCAAAAAAATATTATCACACTACTCAAAACACACATATTATAAAATAATTAAACATTTTTGATAATTGAAAAAATATATTTATAAAACATAAGCGTGATACGCTCGTGTGCCCAACTATCAGCAATTAATACTCGAAAAGGGAAGTTCATCACAGGGTTTCTATCTACAAACATATGGTTCTGGTATAAAGATTCTATCAATCTTAGAAAATAAAGCACATATCAGTAAAAAAATATGTCAGTGAAAATGTTAACACACTACATAATTTATTTTTTTTAGTATTGAGATATGCCTTTGTGTTCCTGATTATTAGCCAATAATTTATAAGCATTTAAAATGACTAAGCTACTCTTGATACCTTGATACTTAGGCATATTGGAAATTAATACAAATTTCATATTTTTAGTATTGAGATATGCCTTTGTGTTCCTGATTATTAGGCAATAATTTATAAGCATTTAAAATGACTAAGCTACTCTTGATACCTTGATACTTAAGGATATAAGAAATTAATACAAATTGCATATTATTTAGTATTGAGATATGCCCTTGTGTTCCTGATTATTAGGCAATAATTTATAAGCACATAAAATGACTAAGCTACTCTTGATACCTTGATACTTAAGGATATAAGAAATTAATACAAATTGCATATTATTTAGTATTAAGATATGCCTTTATGTTCCTGATTATTAGGCAATAATTTATAAGCATTTAAAATGACTAAGCTACTCTTGATACCTTGATACTTAGGTATATAGGAAATTAATACAAATTGCATATTTTTAGTATTGAGATATGCCTTTGTGTTCCTGATTATTAGGCAATAATTTATAAGCATTTAAAATGACTAAGCTACTCTTGATACCTTGATACTTAGGTATATAGGAAATTAATACAAATTGCATATTTTTAGTATTGAGATATGCCTTTGTGTTCCTGATTATTAGCCAATAATTTATAAGCATTTAAAATGACTAAGCTACTCTTGATACCTTGATACTTAGGCATATTGGAAATTAATACAAATTACATATTTTTAGTATTGAGATATGCCTTTGTGTTCCTGATTATTAGGCAATAATTTATAAGCATTTAAAATGACTAAGCTACTCTTGATACCTTGATACTTAAGGATATAAGAAATTAATACAAATTGCATATTATTTAGTATTGAGATATGCCCTTGTGTTCCTGATTATTAGGCAATAATTTATAAGCACATAAAATGACTAAGCTACTCTTGATACCTTGATACTTAAGGATATAACAAATTAATACAAATTGCATATTATTTAGTATTAAGATATGCCTTTATGTTCCTGATTATTAGGCAATAATTTATAAGCATTTAAAATGACTAAGCTACTCTTGATACCTTGATACTTAGGTATATAGGAAATTAATACAAATTGCATATTTTTAGTATTGAGATATGCCTTTGTGTTCCTGATTATTAGGCAATAATTTATAAGCATTTAAAATGACTAAGCTATTCTTGATACCTTGATACTTAGGTATATAGGAAATTAATACAAATTGCATATTTTTAGTATTGAGATATGCCTTTGTGTTCCTGATTATTAGCCAATAATTTATAAGCATTTAAAATGACTAAGCTACTCTTGATACCTTGATACTTAGGCATATTGGAAATTAATACAAATTGCATATTTTTAGTATTGAGATATGCCTTTGTGTTCCTGATTATTAGGCAATAATTTATAAGCATTTAAAATGACTAAGCTACTCTTGATACCTTGATACTTAAGGATATAAGAAATTAATACAAATTGCATATTATTTAGTATTGAGATATGCCCTTGTGTTCCTGATTATTAGGCAATAATTTATAAGCACATAAAATGACTAAGCTACTCTTGATACCTTGATACTTAAGGATATAAGAAATTAATACAAATTGCATATTATTTAGTATTAAGATATGCCTTTATGTTCCTGATTATTAGGCAATAATTTATAAGCATTTAAAATGACTAAGCTACTCTTGATACCTTGATACTTAGGTATATAGGAAATTAATACAAATTGCATATTTTTAGTATTGAGATATGCCTTTGTGTTCCTGATTATTAGGCAATAATTTATAAGCATTTAAAATGACTAAGCTACTCTTGATACCTTGATACTTAAGGATATAAGAAATTAATACAAATTGCATATTATTTAGTATTGAGATATGCCCTTGTGTTCCTGATTATTAGGCAATAATTTATAAGCACATAAAATGACTAAGCTACTCTTGATACCTTGATACTTAAGGATATAAGAAATTAATACAAATTGCATATTATTTAGTATTGAGATATGCCTTTATGTTCCTGATTATTAGGCAATAATTTATAAGCATTTAAAATGACTAAGCTACTCCTGATACCTTGATACTTAGGGATATAGGAAATTAGTACAAATTGCATATTTTTTGGTTAATGTCACAAAGTATTAAAAGGGAATACGCCTTTGTGATTCTAATTTTTTACTATCATTTGTAGGGTGACCCGATAGTTGATCCCTTGACAGTTGATCCCCCTGACAGTTGATCCCTCCGATAGTTGGTCCCCTAAATGATTATTTTTGCTGTACGTCCTCATTTGTAAAGTACGAATGCAGAGATGATATTCGGCCGCATAACAAAAGTCCATATAATTACATCTGCAAGCATTTATAAGTATGTCGTATTTTGATATTCGGCCGTATATGCCCACTGAATACTCCTTAGGGGACTCCCCTTTATTGTTAATAAAAATATTTTGTATAGCGGATTTCCACTCAAGACGCCTGCCGACTTTATATCGACTTTTGTTGTACGGCCGCATATACTCTCTGCATGCTTACTTACTTACAAAATGAGGACGTACAGCATGAATAATCTCTAGGGGATCAACTGTCAGGGGAATCAACTGTCAGAGTGATCTACTGTCAGAGGGATCACCTGTCATGAAACCCAATTGTAGATATGCCAAACCATATCCCTTAAACGGCTGTGTGCACGAGATAGAGTTTTTTTTATCAGTAATAAATATGATTTCTGCATTACTAAAACCAAATTTAACTGAAAACGAACTAACGAACGGGCCTAAATACAAAAAGTTTTTGTAGTTAGGCCCCTGTAATCCTAAGCCCGGGGAATATACCCTTCGAATTTATTTGGCCTTAGAAATTCTGCGAAAAAATCTTAAAATAAAACCGCTATTGTTTACTAACGTTTGTCACCAGGGTTAGGTTGCTCAGTGCCATTACCACTAGTCAGTACACGATCCCAATCGAGAGCAGAGCGGCTCCAATGCACCTGACCATGACACCATTGGCGGTTCAGGGTTCGGGAGATATTGGCAGCAAGACCAATACTATTGCGCACCGAGTAATTAGAGCAGACCATCTCGTCCGGAGTTCTATACAGTATTATACATTCTGCATCAATATGATCTTCTGGTAGAAAACTGGTGGCTTTCGGATATATATAATACACAACAAAAATGAGATATATTTTCAAAATTTAAAAAATGCCAGATCGATTTTGGTGGTTACAATAATTTCATAATATTTTTTTTAAGTTCACACTTTTTTAAACGAAATTAAATATATATTTTAAAAAAATACTGATCGTCATGATGCTCATTCTTCTATTGAACACAAGCGTCCTGTTCTATAGAAGAGAACAATTTAAAAAAATGTGAAAACAAATTGTATAATTATTTCTTCAATAGAAGTGTAGTTATTTTGTGGCGTCATTATTGATAAATTAATAAGAATTATTTTATAATTTCTTCAAAAAACTGTTATTCACTTTGTGGCTTCATTATTAATAAATTAATTAAAAATATATTTTGTATTGACCACTTTTTTTAATACACACAGATATCTAAATGTTTCGAAAACGGTGCTTTCTTCTATATTCATTATTATATATATTCCTGATGAAGACAGCATCGTGTATATTAATAAAGTAGTGAATATAAAATACATTTTTTGATTTATTTAAGAATTACTTTGTTAACAGCACTGTTTTTAATATACAAATATCAACATGTATACAGTACACGATTGACACAGTTGACGGTCTCCGTGGTTGAGTGGTTACGATCCTTGGCTACAAATCCGGAGGTCGCACGTTCAATTCCCGACATCGCAAGTAAATTTTATTTGATTAAATTGTGTTATTTCACAATTTTTCATTAAAAATAATATGTAGTATATTTGAAGCATGTTCCAGAGTGGTGGATACTGTCAGTATCGCGCTGGTGAAAGACCATAATTCTGAATTGAAATATTGTTTGAAATGGCTTTAGCCGTTTTTGGTGATCGAATCTGAGTAGCCAGGTACTTCCCCACCTTCCCTATTCCCCATCTTCTTCCCATCCCCGATACCTTCAGCTTCACAACATACTCCAATTGGGGATGCCATAGTCTCACTGGTTCTAGCTGGTTGGGAGCAGTTGGGCCTCTTATGAGGTAATCACATAAAATAAATAATAAAAAGTACATAGTATTCTGTACGTAAAAATGCCCATATGTTAGAAGAAAGAATAAGCGATAGAGCCCTAAGACAATCACATATTAATATTCCAATTTGTGTCACTTCTTATGGACAAAGAAGTTTTAAATACAATGCTAAGAAGCTATTCAATTCCGTGCCTGTACCTGGTGACATCAGAAATACGCAAAACAGTTCTTTTAAAAGTGCAATAAACAAATTACAAAAACACAGTTTGCATAGTTATATAATATATATAGGTAAAACAAAAACAGTTTTAAATGGTTATAAGTAGGAACATAATATTTTTATAAACAATAATTATTAGCCTGAAACACTCATCCAAATTGAAAAAGCCTTCCGAGAAAAGATAAATGTCGCCGACAGGACTCGAACCTGCACCCTTCTGATTGCCGGTCAGATGCTCTACCGTTGAGCTACGTCGGCTTATCGCAAACCCGCCAAGTTAATCAATATATACTAGTGTTTCATTCAATAATTACTGTTTTTATTATATTTCACCTGTAAACAACCAACTTTATTAGTATGAGAAAGGCTTGTAACGGCTAAATCCCTCAATAAATGGCGTCGAGACAAATTTTGTATACATTTTATTGGTGAAAAATGTTTTGACTTGTCAAATATTTATTAATTGATAAACTAAAGTTTTTAAGACAATAATTCAGGCTAATAATTATTGTTTCTAAAAATAATTGTTACCCTTTACGCTATGCTCAAAAATCTTGTCTTAAAAACTTTAGTTTATCAATTAATAAAGGAACATAACACTTTGTTCGTGCTTAAATTTATTGTAGGTCATGTAGAAAATATCTACATTTCCTGCGAGGCACTTAATTAACCTAGCAAGTCTTCCCAGAGCCATCACCATTGGTAAGTTAGTTCTGCACCTGGGAAGAAACAGCAGCCTGTGTTGGCGGCCTCGCTTGAAATCATCTGGGACATAAAACCCTATTTCAGCCAGGATGTCAGGTATTGATAATACACCGTTTCATGAGTCATAAGCATTAATGATATATCTCTCCTAGAAATTAGGGCCTATGTCATTTTTAGAGAAGTTAGGAGAGGTGCGGAGGGTTTTTTTAAGGAAATAAAGGAAAGGGAGTTCTGGGAAGGAAAAGGGACGAAGGTCGATGCGTCCATTAGTGACGGATGTATTAATCTAACCATCCCACCTTGGTGTAAGGCGAATCTGGCTGGAGAGCTCGAGGGGTCTCCGTCAACCGACCTCTACTGATCCGACCCACCACGCAACTGATGAGCAGACGCATCTGCCACCAGAAATCGGACAAATTTCACTCTATGAACCTGGGCAACCCTGCTAAGTCACCTACCGTAGCGAGCCACATGGAGCGATCTTGGCAGAGGTGTTGGTTATCGAAAGGATGGTTCCCGGTTGGCGGTACCCAAACGCGCCTTTCATATACATGAATCCGGTGGAACTATGGTAACTGTTCTGAAATGTTGAGAGGCTGCAGCAATTGAGGGACGGAAAGTCAAGAGAAAGACGGTGGTTTCAAAGTACTTATCTATTTAGAAAACATGAAGTGAAAAATGTTTTACTTCATTTACTTAAGCCGCAAAATGAATCAGCAACCATCGTCAATTAAATATTAATAATTTTTTTTAAATATGTATCTCTTAAATTTATTTTCACATTATCAACTATTTTTAAAATATTATTAATATATTTTTTAAATAATAACGACTACTATAAATTTACTTTTTGTTAGTTGTTATTTTCTCGATTTTTTTTTATTAATAATAAAAATAATTTATTTTTAATATAAATGTATTAATTAATATTTTATAAGTTTTTTTTCAACAAATTTTACATTTTTAAATAATTACTTACCTACTTTCATGACTTATTGTTAATTTTTGTTTACATCTGTAATTTGTCTATTCTTACATTTTTATTTTCTATGTCATCATTTGTCTGTACTTATAATTATTTTTAGTATACTGTGTATCCTGATGAGGTTGATATTTATATATTAAACAGTGGCGTAAACAAAATACTTCACATTAATTAAATTACGATTGCCGAATTTGATGATATAGTGATAAAGTGTATATGATATTATATAACGTATGCATGGAGAAATAATTAAAAAGTGACAAGCCAGTGAATGGAAGAAGGAGGCGGAGTCTTTCCAAGACATGTTGTTTAGTCTGTTCAGGAGCCAGAAGTTTAGAAGAGTATGTTTGAGAAGATGTAAGGACGTGGAAGAAATAGAAAACACACAAATGTTAGTTAGCCGACGATTTGCAGAGCAAACTTTATTGCTAAAATGATATCAAAGCAGAAATTATTTTCCTTTGAATCTTGGTATTAAATGTCATATATTCCTCTATTACTGCTCCCACGTGAAAACTTTACCCGGTTCAGCGTTTGTATCAAATTATTTTATATTTTTAGAGCATAAATTCAACCGGTACAGGAATACTATTTTCGGAGGGGTCATAAGGTTAAAGGGTAAAAATTCATTCAATATGTGCGCACAATAATTCAGGTGTCCTCACTAAGAGAGATCTGTTAATAAAAAGTACACATAACCATTTTAAGGAGAACTTGTTGTATTGCAATTTGTGTGTATATAAAGTTCTAAAGCTGAACACTATTTATTTATTCAAAAGATTGGTATTCACTTTGTGGTGTCATTATTAATAAATGAATTAAGTATTATTTTTTATTCGCCATTTTATTAATAAACCTACAAAAATCATTTAAACCAGAAAAAGCGTTAACAGTGAATTAAATATAATGAATAATCATTTTTTTTAAATAGCTATTTCTTGAATTTATTTTGGTATTAATATTAAAAATAATTACTTTTTTAATTACTAATACACATTTGTTATATCAAATCACAATTTATTGGTTTTTTTAATAATATGATTAAAATTTCATGCGATGCAAATGAGTTTAAGTGCTAGAAGCTGTTTCCATGGTGCATTTTACGGTCAGGCGATGAGTCAAGTCAGAAAGCTCTCGAAAATAAACAATTATTATTAGTAACTGTCAAACGCGTTACGAATCTATTCTTATAGTAAATCAACAGAACGGACCAGCCGCAATTTTTGATTTATATCTATTTGAATCAAGTTTTAAAAAGATTGTAAGTAAATACAAAAATTAGAGTATTTCCTATCACATTTTCAGAGCCCATATGTATAAGAAGTATTGAATTTGTGATTAGGCCTCTGAGAACATTAAATACACTAAAACATGTATGTTCAATGGCAAAATACGTTAATTGTATTTACAACTGAAACAATTGTTGTAGCCTACGTATTTATAAAGCAGAAAACCAGGTAATACGAACAAATGTTTCGTTAGATACACTTTTTATTTATTTTCATTAGTTCCCATGTAAAGATTGTACATGTATATGACTTAAATAATAAATCAAAAGTATAAAGCGTATTATGTAAAGGGTAAATACATAAGTACGATACTCGTACATATTATTAATATAAGTAGTCACGGTATTCACAGTCCTCTTTAGGGTTTCCTGTTCTGAGGGTAAATACATAAGTAAAATACATATCATTAATATAAGTAGTCAGAGTATTCACAGTCCTCACTAGAGTTTCCTGTTCTGAGGGTAAATACATAAGTAAAATACATATTATTAATATAAGTAGTCAGAGTATTCACAGTCCTCTTTAGGGTTTCCTGTTCTGAGGGTAAATACATAAGTAAAATACATATTATTAATATAAGTAGTCAGAGTATTCACAGTCCTCACTAGGGTTTCCCATTCAGAGGGTAAATACATAAGTAAAATACATATTATTAATATATAAGTAGTCAGAGTATTCACAGTCCTCACTAGGGTTTCCTATTCTGAGGGTAAATACATAAGTAAAATACAAATTATTAATATAAGTAGTCAGAGTATTCACAGTCCTTACTAGGGTTTCCTATTCAGAGGGTAAATACATAAGTAAAATACATATTATTAATATATAAGTAGTCAGAGTATTTACAGTCCTCACTAGGGTTTCCTGTTCTGAGGGTAAATACATAAGTAAAATACATATTATTAATATAAGTAGTCACAGTCCTCACTAGGGTTTCCTATTCTGAGGGTAAATACATAAGTAAAATACATATTATTAATATAAGTAGTCAGAGTATTCACAGTCCTCACTAGGGTTTCCTATTCTGAGGGTAAATACATAAGTAAAATACATATTATTAATATAAGTAGTCACAGTCCTCACTAGGGTTTCCTATTCTGAGGGTAAATACATAAGTAAAATACATATTATTAATATAAGTAGTCAGAGTATTCACAGTCCTCACTAGGGTTTCCTATTCTGAGGGTAAATACATAAGTAAAATACATATTATTAATATAAGTAGTCACAGTCCTCACTAGGGTTTCCTATTCTGAGGGTAAATACATAAGTAAAATACATATTATTAATATAAGTAGTCAGAGTATTCACAGTCCTCACTAGGGTTTCCTATTCTGAGGGTAAATACATAAGTAAAATACATATTATTAATATAAGTAGTCAGAGTATTCACTGTCCTCACTAGGGTTTCCTGTTCTGAGGCGGCCTGATTTTTTTTTGTACTGTATCCAGTTGTCTTAAATTTTCTTTATAATTAATTAACATGAATAATTTTGTTTTCACCACTTTTTAAAATATATAAATATCAAACTAACTAACCATCACGCCGTTTCATAACACTAAAAATATTGACAAGTATAGACAAATGATAAAATAGAAAAGATAACGAAAACCTTGCTTTCGAAACATGTTGATATTTATATATTAGAAATGTGGTGTAATCAAAGTAATTATTTTTAATTCATATATTTAAAAAAAAATTATTATTTGCATGAAAAGCTCGTTGGATAGTTTTTGGGATGTTTTTTATTAATAAATTTATTTATTTGAAACACACATTGTTAAACAATCAAATCTAAGAAAATTTTGACTGCCCAACTGCGAACAAATCCCGTTATAGAGCAATAAAATTGACAAGTTTAGCTCATATTAAGTGCCATTATACAAAATAGAATGGAAAAAAGCTAGTATTGACACAGAATGGCAATATGATTCATCTAGAAAAAAGTGTAATTATCAAGTATAAAGAGATGTAAAGAAGAGTACAGAAAAAACATATTAAATATATTTCTTTTTATAAACAATAATTATTAGCCTGAAACACTCATCCAAGTTGAAAAAACCCTTTCCGGGCAAAGATAAATGTCGCCGACAGGACTCGAACCTGCACCCTTCTGATTGCCGGCATATGCCGTTAAATTATTTTTATAAACAATAATTATTGTTTATAAAAATAATTGTTACCCTTTGCGCAATGCACAAAAATCTTGTCTTAAAAACTTTAGTTTATCAATTACTAAACATATTTCGTTCAGAAAGTACGAAAAGCAACTTTAGTGAATTTTTTACGACCACATGCTGTTCTTTTTTCCATTCCTTGTTTAGGGCTTTCACTCCAGTTAAGATCCCCTCCCAAAGAGCACAAACAATGCAACACAAATCAAGTCAAATTTGAAGTATTATTTTTTAAAAATAATATTAATTTCCAATGTTTACAAATACATAAGATTTAATTAACTTTTTTTTAGCTTTTTTTTAACACATAATTTATTATTTTAGAATAATAAGTTTATTGTAATTTGTTTAATTACATTATAATACTTTGTTAAAATTATTTTTTGTTAGAGAAACATTAACTGATTTGCTTAGCATGTAATGAAAAATCGATAATTTTTAGCAAAAGAAACGGTGTCAATATCTTCAAAGCATGAATTCCGTAACTTAATTTTCACCATGACAGTAGATTCGTTGATTTTGGATTTTAAAAACATGAGCATGACAAAATTCAAGGCTCTTTGATGTACCGTCACATAGCATCTCTTCTATTACTAGTTTCGCGTTCTCCCGTGACAAAACTAAACTGATCCTTGACCCCCTCGGATCTAGGATGATATACCCGGAACAAAAGTGTAACCTAATTGGCCAGTTCTTGGCACTGGGATGAAGCTGCTATTCATCCGCTGAGAGGAGGGGGAGTATTTGACTCACCAGTCACTGGGCACTGTGCACTCATATACATTACAAGTTGTAGTCTTAAGTCGGTAGGAAGGGCTAACATGCAAAAATCTGGCGCCATTTCAAGTGCTTTTGGCTGATTGTGGCCACTTGTTGAGCAATCGGTGCCACAGAAAAACATTATTGTAAATCAACTCACTTATTTTGACTGGAGATTCCTACTGATATTCGGTTTTCAGTCAAATAATTAGATTTGACAATAATGTTTTGAATACTACCAGTGGTGTAGCGGCACACCTCCTGTCCGTCATTAAATCGCCGTCGCACAATTAAAACGATATTTGCTTATGTCTTTTTTGGGTTTTAAAAATCATAAGAAGTTTAGCCTTTCTCAAATATCATTAACTAATTTTTAAAAAGCGTTTGTAGTGGTTTTTTCGCTCCCCGTTTTTACGGCAGAAATCCAGATCCTAGTGATCACGAAGCTAAATATGTAAAAATAATTTACAGATTTACGTAACGTGTTCAATTGAGGTGTCGCTATTGTAGATATGGTTCAATAAATAGATCAGCGACAGAACAGAACACCTTTGAAAAGTAACATATAGTCTTAAAAGTAATGACAAAAAACAATCATCTAACCTAACCTAACCCAGAATCAGTTTTTTAAATCACTTTTTATCACTCCAAAAAGTGTTATTTTTTGTGACTGTTCTGTCTGGTAGGGTTACTGTAAAGATAGTGGATACCCAAAAATAATTAAATTCGTCCATTACTTCCTCTTTTGGTCAATGAAACAGATAAGATTGAAGGTATGTGTAGGACAGATTGATTTAATAATAGTAAGGTCGTCATTTTCATCCGGTTACATTTCTTACATATCTTCAGACTTGTACAATTAATGCTTAAACTATGATGTATACTCAATTTTGGGTATCAGGTGTAACAAATCATGATTTTAATTAAAACATGGTTTCATAAATGATTTTGAATATGGGTTAAAGTTGCTTTTATTGTATTTAAGATGATTTTATATTGTTTATATAATTTTTATAAAAAATTACATAAATTTATTTTACTGTAAATTTGATTGAACTTTTGCAGTAAATCAATCTACATATACCTAAACGAACGATTAGACAAACATTAACATTTTACATATGTATATCCCATTTCAACTTTGTTTTACATTCCCCAACACAACCTTTACAGTGCTGGTAACAAATATTTAAATGATATGAATGAATTTGATATAAATTTTAATTTAGTTTAACAGTACACAACAGTACAAATCGCAAGTGCGCCCTACTGCAGAATTTGGCAGCCACCTCTGGTCGGGAACCCCAAAATATCTGAAAAAAAAACCCTTGACTCTGTGCAGAAACGGGCGGTCCGTTTGATAAATTTGCCTATCTTAATAAACGTAATGCAATCTTTAGAACACGGACGTTAGGTGGGAATATTGTCCTTGTTCTACTGGTATTTTAATGGAAGATGCTCTGAGGAACTAGCGTCATTGATCCCTTCGGCACCGGTGCATAGTCGGGAAACATAACAAACGCTCGCCCAACATTTTCACTCGGTTGGCATTTGTCACATGAGAACGAGTCGCTTCTATGACTCGCTCTTGTATTCAACAGCTCAGCTGTGGAATGATTTGCCGACCTTTGTGTTTCATTCCTCCTACAACATGGGTATCTTCAAGACCCTAGTTCACTTCTTCCAATCCTCCACACAGCATCCCCAAGATGATATAGGCCGTATGAACAAGCAATTCTTACCCCTAGTTCATACATCATTGTTAAGTACAAAAAAATCAATATATTAAAACTCAAATTCTAACACCTGTTTTTCAGAAAGTTCGATGTTGACCCCCGTTCTCCCAAATCTCGCTCTGAACTGGGTCCATTACCGCATGAACCGCATTAATAATTGACGCTTTTTTTTTTTTTTTGATTTTACGGATTCTTTCGTAATCCTCTAACTAGCTGGGGCTTATACAAATACCCCTCATGTGTTCTGGCTAACTAGTACTCCGGCCACTTTGGCCTTATTACTATTACCATCTGATGGTTTTATTTAAATTTACTGAATTTATTAATTGCATTTCATGACTTTTAGGGAAAAGATCTTAACTGGATAAAAGCAATAATAATTGACGCCCGGAGCTCATTTGTTTATCAACATTTTCGAAGCAATCGAATTTGATTGTCTTTTTCATACGATTCACACTTTAGTAAAATAGAAATTTGCTTGGACTTTTAATTTGACTTAGTTTGAGCTTCGATCTTAAAAATATTGTTCATAAATTGTAAAATAACACTTTTACATTGTAAACAAAATGTTCTTATGTCAAACTAATTCTATTGTAGCTATATTTTTAATCAATAAGTCGCTAATATTTTCCCTGTAATTAAGGGATTCGACCACAAGCTATATAGTGAATCTACAGTGGATGGCCATCACATAAAAACCATAATTTTTTTTAAACCAAAAGTTTTAATTTTACATTTGAGTATTTTGGAATAATCTTTTATTTTATGATGATTCCGTTCTATTCTAAGGGAAGCCTTTTAAAAAATATACATATTGGTTGACAATTCTGGCAAGCAAGATCTAATATAAGAGATTATCATAATCTAACACCATGGCTAAAAGTTGCCAGCATCAATAAGAACACTAATAGCAATCACACCGTATTGAACTTGTTGTTGCCAAAAAAGGCTGTTTCACCAAATATTAATTCGATTTTTTATAATACTGATTGTGTGACATGTTGTGATTTTTTTTGTTTTATCTTGATTAAAGAATAATGTTTTAATTAAAACATGAGCTTTAAATTGCACTGTCTTTATTAAATTTGCTTGAAAAAGTATCCTACTTCAATCATTTAAAAAAAAATTCACTTCTTATGTGATGCCCACTCACTGATACTTCTCCATATAGACTCGAAACAAATTACAACGTTTTATTTCAAATCAACGTATTTGAATTGATATTAAAAAGTGATTAAGTAAATACCTTCCTACTCATATTGTTAAATTATTTTATTAGTTCTTTCTGCAGGCCATTAAAAAAAAAGTAATAAAATAATTGATATTGAACACCATAATTTCCTTAGCACAGTTCCATTGTTTGCATAAAGCATTTTTACAGAATTTTATGTATGCATATATACAGGGTCTGTCGCAAAAGCATCGAGAAAAAAATTCCTGACTGCGCTAGAAGGGGTAGCGAGATGCGCCGACTAGTGGGGATGGTAGGGAGAAGTTGCAGCTACCAAACGCGCTGCTGCTTAATCCTCTCCGAGCAACGGTAGAGCTAGCACAGTGATCCGCGCAAAGTGTGTTTTGTCGTTGCGTCGGAAATCAAGATGCAACATTTGCCGGAGCAGCGGGCACCCATCAAATTCTGCGTTCGGCTGAAAAAAACCGGTATCGAGACACTGGCCATGATTCGTGAAGCCTTCGGAGATAGGTCCATGTCAGAGGCAAGAGTTTACGAGTGGCACAAACAATTCCAAAACGGCCGGGAATCAATTGAAGACGATGTGCGAGTTGGACGACCATCAACTTCAAAAACTGATGACAACGTCACAAAAATGAGGGAAATGTTACAATCTGATCGTCGTCTCGGTGTCCGCTTAATAGCGGAGAAGTGCAACATGACAAAGAAACGGTTGCGCGAAAAGATTCGCCGCGTTCGAAAGGACATCGCTAACACCTGGATTTTGCATCACGACAATGCCCCCTCACACTCAGCTCTCGTCGTCCAGGAGTTCCTCGCCAAGCAAGGCGTGGCGACACTGCCGCAACAGCCGTACAGTCCCGACTCTCTTTTGTTCCCTCGCATCAAGCGAAGCCTAAATGGACGCCATTTTGAGACGTTGAATGGGGTGAAAACCGCTTCGACGCAGTGCCTTAAGGGGGTTCCGTCTTCTGCCTTCCAGGGTGCCTTCCAAAACTGGAAGAAACGGTACAAACAGTGTATTGACGCCCAAGGGGCGTATTTTGAAGAATATTAAGTGTTTGTACGTTTATTGGCAATAAGTTGTCTGAAAAAAAAAATTCTCGATACTTTTGCGACAGACGCTGTACATCATAATAATATAAAATCATGATAAAAATATTTCAGGAATAAAAATGACATACAAAATAAAAAAAAAAACGAAATCATAGGTAGGTACCAATTAAGGAATAATTTATATTTAAAAAATATATATTTAAATACACTATTATTATTTAATATTTACGGTTTTTAAACGTTAAACCTTTAGAAAGTGAAACAAACGAACGAAGAATCCTGACCCAAAGGAGCTAGATTGTATACGGGGCCTCTCAAGTGTCAATTATCATTAATTAAGAATTTATGGACCCTTTCAACCAACCGAGACCGACATAAACAGGTAAGCCATATTTTGCTGATTATTTAATTTTTGGTTTAATTTGCTTTCCATATATAAGAAACTAGCTGATGTGTACCCCGCCTTGCTCGGGATTTTTCACTTGTCATTAGGGTGCCATAATTGATTTGACAGCGAAAGTAACTATCTCCAAATAAAAAAAAACATTCATTTAAATATTTTATTTCATTCCAAACGTCTATTTTTTCAAAACATATCTAAATCATAAAGTTCTTAAGTAGTTTTTTTTAAAATTTAATATAAATCAAATTTAATAATGTTATTATTATGTTCTGCAAGTATTTTTAGTTGTTATTATTGTGACAGCTGTTTTGGCGTTTAAAGCCATTTTCAAACTGTGGTTAATCCACATTGCCACGACTTATTTATAAGATTTAATTTACCCCCACTCCTTTAAAATTTGGATGGATGGGTAATGATTTATTATCGGTAAAACCGATTTAGTTAGAAAGCAATTAAAATTCTGAATTCTGTGAGGTTTTCACACTTATAATGTGTTTTTACTCGTATTTAACTGACAATATTTTCTTAATTGATTATTTAAATGTGTTGTTTTGATAATGTGAACATACTGAGAAGCGGTGAGTATATAATTTTCCTTACTTTATCAGTTAATGTTATGTTAGGATCATTCGTTCGTTTGTTAATTTTTAATTGTTCAAGTAAATTTAATCTTAGGCCCTTTCTTTCTATATGTAAGGTTTAGGTTTGTTGTTGTCAAGCGGGACGTGATTATTTACTAAAAGGTGTTCTGCGAATTTTGAAAAAGTGCTTTTATTTTTATAACATCTTACATGTTCTTTGAATCTAGTTGAGAAAGCCCTTCCCGTCTTCCCTATATAGGTAGCATTGCAGTCGGCGTGGTCACATTTTAATTCATATATGCCACTATTATTTATCTTAAGTACGTACCTACTCGTGTTTCCCATTTTGAAAATATTCAACCAAAAAAACCTTCTTCTTTTGAATATACAATCTGTGGCTAACAAGAGTGTTATATCTATGGGCTAACCTAAATAAAATATGGCGGGTTCAACGTTTTTCATACTAACTTTAAAACGTTATAGAAATAGTTTTATCAATTGGATTTCATTCAAACTACTTTCTAAACCTTCCCGGCACTAATAAAAAAAAACTGTGCTATTTTCAGCCAAACCGGTCTAGTGATTTTCGAGAACATCGAGGACAAACAAACGCACATTGATTTTTATATATATAGACTAGGTGTCTATGTATTTTTATATATACTCGTATAGACTATAGAGGCAATGGTACGTAACCGTCACTTTGAAAATGTGTTAAAGGGCGAGTATGTTTGTCATTCTCAGTATTCGCATTCTGGTACACTCGTTTTGTGTACCACCGCTGGTAGTTTGCATTGTGTTCATTTCATTGTATTTAATTCCACTTATTCTTTAAGGATTTGTTTTAATAATAAACTTGCTTTATTATATATTTCAAAATGACAGCCACTTGATGTAATAGTGTCGTGACTCTGTTTGAAGAAAGGGTGTTGTGTGTTGTGTAAACTGGGTATCTTATCTATATACGAGTATGTACAATTTGGTAACATAATATTATAACCATGCTAATATGAAACAATAGTCTTCAGAGTTCTCCTTTCGCAAGAAATCAGTGGAGATAAAGCAGTATTGCACCGACAAAATTTCTAAAATATTACAAGGATTGTTGAGGGCATATGGACAGGAGTGTTTGGAAGATACTGGGATGGTTTGTGCATGCAAAGCGGATGGATGAAAATGAGCTTCAGGAAAAAGTATGTAACAATGTAAGCGTGTGGTGAAATTGGGAATGTGTGCCGGGACAGAGTGGTGTGACGGTCCCTCTCCTATGCGTGAGGATATTAGTAAGATTCACGAAGAACCAGGACAGCCCAGAAGAGCCAAGAAGGGGCGGTAATAAGGAAGAAAATGCAAGAAGAGCCAGGAAAAGTCAAGAAGGGGCGAAAAAATGCAAGAAGATGCAAAAGAGCTAAGGTGAGCCAAGACAAGCAAAGAAGAGACAAGAAGAGGCAATAAATGGAAGCCACGAACAAAAACTCAATAATTTTTTTTATTATTGCCCATCCTAAATTCCAATATTAACTTATTGGGTTGCCATGTATACCGATCGATTAAACTCCAACCCCTTCCCATTCTCAGAGCACGTGTTCCAAGTCCTAACAAGTCAGTGCCGTCTGGTGTACCACTCGCACTGGGACAGGAGCGCTTCTGTTTGGGGTGGTACAATCGTATCGTATCGTAGGATTATTAAAGCAAAATAAAAAAACTATTGAAGATATAAATCTTGCGTAGGTACCGACTTAATAACTCGTTATTTAAATTTAAGGAATGGCAAAGAAAAACAAATTTAAGTACTTATCAATTTGCAAACATACAATCATAATAATAACGTAATTTAATCACCTCTGTTGGGTGCAATGGGCAAAACTCTAGTAATTTTGATTTTAATTATTATAAACATTGATTTGATAAATATTTACATTTTCTCTTTCCCGTATTTTCTTAACTTTAGTGATTTTTTTTGTTGTTTTTAGTATACCTCATTTTTTTCAATTATAATGTAAAAGCCTGGGGGATAAAATTAAATAACATATATAAATAAAATGATAAAAAGCTATTTTCATAGAGACATCTGTGGAAGTTTATCCAAGTTCCAAGCCATAAAACAAAGTTTCTCACGAAAAGTTCTAACCGTTATGGAAACCTCCAATAGATGTCACTTTACAACAGAAAGCAAATAGAAAGACGACATTTTTTAGGAGTATCCACGAGTATATAATTTCACTTAGATAGTGAAAAACAATGATGTGGATAAAATATTTTCGTAAAATAGATGAAATTTAATGAATGCATTATTACAAAAATACCGTTTGCATGTAAAATTATTACTGATTAAATCTTTAATAAAATTGAATTGTGGTTGGGAGATAATCTACAACCGAGAAACCCATTGTAATGTGGTTCTTAAAAGAGTTAGTTATATTTTTGGAAATGGAATCTTTCTGGAAATAACCCGAATGCAATAATTATGGACTTAAATCATTTATTTTTCCTGTAAAGGTTTTCGTATGTATGTAGGTCAACCAATCTCGCCAATAGCGAATAGTCAGACCGGAAGGCAGTGCGGTAACTAGGGGTTGGCGAGGGGGGCACCCGATCCGGCTTGAATATAGGTCAGTCGGGAGCCGGGGTCACAGAGAACCACCCGAGGCTATTTTTCTACCTTCAATCTTACTCTGACTCGCACTGTTCTCGACGTTTATAAATGCAGGAAATCCGAGACAGGGATTTAAAAAGGGGACGGTAAAATAAAAAATGTTCTTTTAAAAAACATGAAATATTTTTACATCACGAATATTTATATTTCTGTTTCATATCCATAATGGTAACAATTCTAATCGAATTTTCAAAATAAATCAATTTTTTTTCTTCTTTTGAGTTTG